>CM035173.1:78614561-78775254 GCA_020205615.1 Panax quinquefolius | reverse complement strand
AAGACCACGAAAACACCCATCTCAAAGGAGATCCGGACCGGTGATATCGGGAAGAAGGTCCTCCAAATGGAGGAAACCATCCAGCGTTCTCAAAGGATTGGAACACGTGGCGAGTGTTTATATATCTGAGACCTTTGCATATTCCACGGTGTTGATATCGGAGAAATTCAAGACCCACGATTTTGAAAATATGGCGGATTAGGGGATCCTTATACACATTTAAAAGTGTTCATTGGAGAACTTGGGTCTTCTCTTGAGAAAATGAAAAGCTCGAATCACATTTGTTTGAGAAAAGTTTAATTGGAGAAGCAGGTTCATGGTATACCAGATTAGACAACTCAAAGATCCATAGTTGGGAAGAGCTGGCTCACGCCTTCCTCACTCAATCTGATTTTCAATCTCGGATGGCTCTGGCCGGTACCAAATTACCAAGGTTAAGAAAGCGATCTAATGAGTCGTTTAGATGTGCTTTCAAAGGTGGGCGCGCTTCTTTGCTCAAGTTATTCCTTCCATGATGAGAATCGAAATGGTCATGACCTTCATAGATGTCTGAGAAGCTCCTTTCTATGAAAGAGTTCTAATTTGGTATTGGCAAACCATTCTCTGAAATGATCAAACACGGATGAGATAAATTTGAAATGGGATTGAAGTCGGTAAAATTCAAGACCTAAGCAGCTCTTAAAAGCTTTATTCTTTGAGCACATCGGTCCAGGATCTTATGGAAACAACCCGGGAGAATCCATAAAAAGAAAAGGAGGATGTTTCCTTGATCTTACTAAGGACAAAAAGGCGATAAAGCATGCCTATCTGAGGAGAAACTTCTCCCCTTTTCGGCCTGATCTTGAACCCTCCATTTGCCTAAAAGTGGAAGTAAAAGCGACCTCGAACGTTCACACCCTTAGGGGACTCGCTCGAGAATATTCTTGCTCTTACATTGCTCGGAAGAAAATTACATCTTCTTCCACTGAATGACCCTAATGGGAGGGTTTTAATGCTACTCGGAAGTGTGCTTATCATGCTTGGGGCACTGGACATGATACTCAAGATTGTTGGGCCTTGAAACATAAGATTTAAGATCTAATAGACAACGGTGAGATCGTGGTCACTAAGCAGATCAACCTCGTCATGTGCAAGACAACCCTCTTCCTCAACCTGAAGAAGAAGAGGTCAACATGATCGGTTGGAGCTTTATCTGAGGTTCCAATTCTAATGGCGAATCATCTGACCCATCATGAGGCGGTGTTGACAAATGGGATTATGCAAAGTTCGATTTACCATGGAGCGAAAAATGAAAGCTCTTTGCAAACAAATTGAGCGATTGGCGAGGTGGTGACCCACTGACATCAAGTCACGCGCCAATTAATCGGTAGGAGCATGCCTATCTCCTTCCATTTGTTGTAAATGATCCATCACACACCTTGAAAGCGAAGCTATGGAGGATAAGGTTGCAAAAGCGAGCAAATGCTAAAGCCCGTCGGGATTTTGCCAATCGAGAGGAATTCACCTATTTGGGCCGATCTATGGAGGAGATACTTCAAATGTTGATCAGCGAAGGAAGAATTACATTCCTTCTCCTCCCATCAATCCCTTTCGAGGACGGTTCAATCGATGAAATGTGTCGATATCATTCACATTCTCGCGGTCACAACACGGAAGAATGTTGGGCACTCGCCATCTCATTCGAGAATCTTATTGATAGCGGTGTCTGCAAATAGCGAGATGATTACCTTTGTCTGACTCGAGGGTGGGAATGCATATCCTACCAAATGGAAGGATCGATGCGATTATATCAAAGTGGATGATGAGTTTGTCAAAGTATTTCCCATCTGACCAATTGACTCAAAGGAGGCGACAATCCTTTGAAAGTGGCGCACTTGAGCCAATTCCTTTACCTTTCGGACCCTGACATCTGTTGACCGACACACAAAGTTCCATGGAATTATGGGAAAATTTGAAGGATCCACGTCTCATACTACTTTCTACGGTGTTGAAGGAAAATCCTTTATACCTTCCTCGATGGGTTATCAAACCTACTTGCAAAGCAAAGGGAAGTTGCCCGTGGAGAAGATTGAAAAATTCCTCGTACTTATGGGCCGCTAATGAAGCGAAAGTGGTTTTAAGCTTGCGAGAAGCTCCACTTTAGATTTCGATCTTTGGATTTGGTTTTCTCTTTGAGGATCATCGGAAGATCTTATTGAAGGTTTTAGAAGAAGCCTACTTGCCAAAATCAGTGGATGTGGAAAAATTTCAACATTTGGTTGATCACATTTTCAACAACAATGTGATATCCTTCAATGATGATGACATACCTCCCGAAGGGACCGGTCATTGCAAGCCTTTGCATATTGTAGTTTTGTCTTAGGGTACATGCTAGTTGGAGTATTGATAGATGGGGCTCATCTCTAAATATTTGTCCTTATGCCACCTTGGTAAAGATGAATATCAATCTCAAAGCGGATCCAAAGCGACCCATACGGTCATCGAGAGCTTTTGATGGATCCGGCGAAATTCCGTTGGAAAGATTGAATTGCCAATTGAGATTGGTCCCAATACATTCAATGTACCTTTCCGTCCTCAAGATAGAATCGGGATACAACTTTTGCTCTTGGGGAGACCATGGATACACATATTTGGGTTATTCCCTCCACCTTACATCAACAACTCAAATACATTATCAACAACGGTCTAGTCTTTGTCATCTGCTTTGGCCGGATTGTCACTGAACAAGGAGCTCTACCAATTATCGACTTCAATTAGGAAGTTGAGGCAGGCGATTTCCATACTGCTGGAAGTGAGTAACACATGATACCATTCTATTGGGCGCCACTTCCGTACCCAAGATTTCTCTTAGAGGTTATCGGCCACTCGAGAAATGATGTTATTGGGTCATCACACTTTGGACAAGGGCTTGGTAAAGATAAGCGAGGGTATTAAGCACCTATTCAAATGTCGATCAAATTGGAACAATAGGACTAGGCTATTACGCGATTCGATCGACGAGGAATCCTCGTAAGCACAAGCGAGGTTCCTCGAAGCTTTAAGCCATGCGGCGATTTTCTATACCTTTACCTCATGAGTTAATAATCGATCTCGATAAAGGTTCCGGCCCATGTTGTGGCTATCTTTTTTCCAAAACCGGTGCCAATCAAAGCAAAAGAGTGTTGATTCACGATCGAAGTGGAAGAAAAGGAAAAGCGTAAACATGACCTTGCCTTGATGATGGCGGTATTCGCGTCATTGTTCATGATGAACATACAAAGCAGATACACCCCAGAGCGATGATTGCCCGGATGTCATGGTTATCATTCGGAGAAAAGGAGGACAATGGCGATCCTTCCATCACTGCGATCCATCGAGGACTTTTCCCTCGACAATTGGAGCGGCACTCCATGCATTGGTCGGCGAGGGTAAAATGGGCGGAAAATCCCTACGCCACATAGATAACTTTAATTGCTTGCTTTCCTTTCTGACACTAGCGGTTATTTTATCAAGTACATACTAACACTTTTGTATGATCGAGCGATTGCATATATTAAGTGAAAGCATCTTTTGTTTGAGGACTACGAATTTAGATGTACTGTCTTTAGCGATAAGGTGGTGCCTCTCTCCACCGAGGGTTGTAACTTTGATGCAAAGTTGGACTCGAGACTTGATGGACATCGAGAGGACATTGAGACACCTCGAGAGATTAAGGAATGGGTGTGTGACAAACCCAAACCCAATCTTGATCAAACCACTCCTTTCGATCTTGGAACCTTAAACAACCCTAAGCTAATCCAGTTGGTTCGGACCTTACCACAAATCAGCGGAATGACATGGTTGCCTTTATTAACCCAATTCGAGGATGTGTTTGCATGGTCTCGTGAAGACATGGTGGGTTTGTCCTTGACATTGTTCTTCATCGCCTTCCCATTAAAGAAGGATTGAAGCCCGGTTAAAAAGCTTCGAGGCGATTGAAACACGAGTGGAGTTTAAAGGTTAAAGAAGAAATTGTGAAACAATTTCAATTTGGCATCATCATGGTGTCTACATATATCGAGTGGATATCAACATTGTTCCGTGCCTAAACCGGGAGAAAGTGTGAGAGTGCGTGGATTCTCGGGATTTGAACAAAGCTTGCCTTAAAGATAGCTTTCCGTGCCTTTATCCACATTCTTATTGACAATCTTGCTCAATCGACATGTACTCCTTTTGATTGCTTTGCGGGGTACCATCAAATTATGGTGTTGAGGAAGATCGTGAGAAAAGCGCTTTCATCACGCCTTGGGGAACCTTTTGCTCTGAGCGGTTGTCATTCGGCCTCATCAGCAAGGCGGCTGACCTATCGATGAGCTATGATGGCTCTTTTCCATGATTTAATGCACAGGAGATAGAGATCTCGTGGATGATCATCATTGTCAAATCCGGAAGGAGGATGACCACTTAGACCATCTCAAAAACTTTCAGCTATTGACGAGTTGCGTGAAATCTGACTTGAAGTTGAATCTTGATGAAGTCGCCTTTTGGTGTTAAGTCGAGGCAAGTTGCTAGGTTTTCTAGTCGACCACAAAGGATTAGGCTGGATCTACCAAAATCCGAGGCCATCGAAATGCCCATTCCTCGAGACGAGAGAAGAAATACGGGATTTTTGGGAAGGATCAACTTCATTAGCGATTCATTTCTCGACTCACGACAACTTTGTGAGAGCGATCTTCAAGTTGTTAAGGAAGAACTCCTCCATGAAATGGAATGATGAGTGTCGAGAAAGCCTTCCTCACAATAAAAAGCAATTGATTCGCGCTCTATTTTGGTACCACCCGGGGATGATGTTCCCCTGTTCATGTACACATCCATAAATGACAATGCCATGGAATTTGCATCTTTGAGGCAAAAAAGATGATAGAGGCGAGAGCGAGCTATCTATTACCTCGGCAAAAGATTGACATCGGTGAACACAAGTACACTCGATTGAGAAGACTTGTTGTGCTTTAGCATGGGCTTCCATGAGGTTCTGACATTACCTCCATGGTCACTGACCCATCTCATATCCGAATGGATCCTCTCGAAGTATGTGTTGATGGCCCATCTTGAATTGTCATTTATCCGGATGGCGGTTGATCCTCTGACAATTTGACATAAATCTATGTGATCAAAAAAGTTTGTCGAAAAGGTCGAGGAATTGCGGATCAAGCTGGTAGCCGCGCACTTTGCTGGGGATTACAAACCCTTAGAAACATACTTTCCGATGAAGGGGTAATGATGATTCGACTCTGACATCGATGCGATACATGCAAATGCGTGGAGAATGTATTTTGATGGATTTATTATTAACGAGAAGGCTACTGGGGCTGGAAGCGGTTTTAATATCCGATGGGGGGAAGCGGTATCCGTCGCCGTCAAATTGCGGTTTATCGGCACCAACAACCACGGTGAGTATGAAAAGGTTGTATCATGGGGCTAAAACTTGCCCGTTCGATGGGCATCGGCGGTTAGCTTGTCTTTGGGGATTCGAATTGGTAATCAAGCAATCCACACGAGGAATCTATCAAACAAAAAATTACATTTCTTGCCTTACCATCGGCAAGTTTCTGAGATGGCTTTGGAGTTGAAGAAATCTCCTTTCTACACATTCCTCGTAATAGGAATGATTTTGCGGAATGCATTAGCAGCGTTGGCCTCCTTGGTTTACATACATGAGGAAAACATGCCAAACATCACGTTTGCTCTGCAAAAAAGCCCGATCTATGGGAATTACATTGGAGAAGTATCGGATGAGCTACCTCCATCCACAACCCTTGGTATCGACACATCGAGGAGTATCTACGAGATGGATCTACACCCATTGAGGTGAGCCCTAAGCGAGAAGAGGCGGATTCATCGACGACTTTTATGAAATTCTACTGGCGGAGATGCACTCTAAAAGAGATGCGAGGATTAGGTCTCCTCGGATGTCTGGACAAAGACCAAGCTCGAGAGACTCGTGGATGAGATCCGTGGTGGAGTATGTGGCCCTCACATGCATGGCGGACCCCTACTTGTCGAAGATCCTCGAGCAGGGCATTATTGGCTTACACTCAAAAGTATTTGTGATGATCACGTCGAGAGGTGCTATCGATGCGATTCATGGGAATGCTATCCACGCCCCTCGAGGAACTCCTGATATGAGTTCGCCATGGCCCTTCTCGATGTGGGGAATGGGCGTGATCGGGACCCCATCGAGCCCAAAGCCCGATAATGGACATCGATTCATATTCACCGTGATCGATTACTTCACCGAATGGGTAGAAAGCGACATCCTTCCCGGGGTTACTAAAGAAGTTATCATTGTTTTCGCCGAAGCAATGTCATTTGTCGATATGGACAACGAGAGGTCGTTGTGTAGAACGATGCTAAGAACCTCAACAACAAAATGATGGAGGAGTTATGCGAGAAAATTCCACATCAAACATCTCAACTCCGTCATCTACCTGAGTCCAAAGATGAATGGTCTTTGTTGAAGCGGCTAATAAAAACATCAAAAAGATCATGCGAGAAAATGTCAGCTTGATCATAAAGGATGGCGACCTCTTGCCTCGACTTTATTAGCCTCTGAGAACTTCATCGTCGAACTTCCTTTGGGGCAACCCCCCCTACTCATTAGTCTATGGGATGGAAGCGGTGCTCCCCGTAGAAGTGGAAATGGAATCCCTCGAGTATTGATGGATGCTCGGTTGGATGAAGACCGATGGGTACAAGGCGGTATCACCAATTGTCTCTACAATAGGCGAAAAGCGATCCGCGACTATCTTCCATAGTGGGATTATATCGACAAAGGATCATGCGATCCGATACTAATAGAAAAAGTCCGACTCGGCGAGTTCAAACAACATGACTTGTTTTGAAGAAGATCATTGACAACGAAGATCGATCTAAGGAAAATTTGCTCCCTAGCTGGGAAGGCCCATTTGTTGTCGAGGAAGTATTGGCGGGGAGGTGCTCTCAGATTGCGAGGAAATGGATGGCGATGAATTTCCTGACTTATCAACTTCGGACAAGTGAAAGCGGTACTATATACGAAGTTACCATCAAACAAACATCTGGTTTTGATCATCAAATCACCGGTCATTCGGTTTTGAACCCTTTCTTTTTGAATACTCTTTACCCCGGGGAAACATACACTTCAAACCGGTGACTGGTATCACTTCATTTCAAACCTTTCACAATTTTGGTTATCACGAAGGCGGGATTAAACCTTTCACACTTTCGAGTTTATCACGAAGGCGGGATTAAACCTTTTACTGCGGTTTATCACGAAGGCGAGATTAAACCTTTCACACTGCGGTTTATCACGAAGGCGGGATTAAACTTTTTCGCACGCTTGCGGTTTATCACGAGGGCGGGATCAAACTTTTTTCACACCTGCGGTTTGTCCCCATTATGGGATCAAACTTTCTTCTCCCCATGATATAGCTTTGCGCATGGGATTCACACTTCTCTTCGCCTTGATTCGTCACGAGGCGAACTACGTCGACTTTGATCTCCACGATGCAGAGAGTGCGTAGGCAACCATATTCTATATGGCGCGGTGTAATAAAGAAAAACAACAAAAACATTTCGCCCTTTCTCTAAAAAAAAACAAAAAAACAACAAAAAATACTTCTACACCCATCGCGCTTTCGCATTGGCGTTGAACCTCTTACACGAGTTTGAACTACATGAGACTTGATCTCCTCTTGATAGGAGTGCGTGGCGACCATTCATGGTGCGATCTAACCCCTACGAGAACAACATACTTGTCTGCGTCTTTGGGATCTACCTTGATTTGCCCCATTTCATCGGTTTCGGATCAAAGGGATGGAATTATCCGACCTCTTCTCACAAATAGAAGATTCGGTGACCATCTAGGCTGCGATCGTGCCTCGAAAGCAATACCGACCCATAAGAGATGGAATTAACTAGGCTTCTCACAAATAGAAATCTTGGCGACCATCGTAGTGCGGTCGATCTCGAGAGAGGAAGAAACCACCCTCCTCTCCACTTTTCCATCTGAGATACGGTCCGAAGACACAAAGATGGTAGGGATTTATAGAAATCAATGATCAGATTACGAGAGATCTTGCGGCGTCTCGATGTCCATCTATCGAGGATAAGTTCGAGAATGCATCAAGATCACAAGGCCACGAAGAAAGCGAGGCAAATATCAAGCAAGTATCAAGGCATAACTAAAGGGAAGTGAATCAAAATATATTTCCTGCCATATATAATCTTTATTTGATATATACATATGTGTTTTGTACATGACAAAATGGCTAAGCTAGTGCATGCGAGGAAAATACAAAGCTATCTACGGATCTGTATGTATCACGGACTATCGGATCTAACATAGCATCCCCTCTACGAAGGCGAGAGGTACCTTGCTATGCAAGCTCACCTTGAGGTATCTACACGAGCTAGCGGATCGGAGGCTAAGCTGCATGGTGGCATAATGCTCATCGATGTAAGCACTCGTGTCGGCAAGGATGGCGATCATCTGGGATCTCCTTTGAAGTCTTTATCTGCAATGGCCACATCCCTAGCAGATAAAGGCGGCATCCGCGCTCACAATCAATGCATCACAGGTGATCTAGCCTCATCCCTCTCTAACAAGCGATATCTCTCTCATCGAGAGGCTGTCGACATCGTGACCCTACTTTGATCTCTATCATGGGTCATCGGATGTAAGCTACTGCTCCAAATGTTGTCTTAGAATCTTTAAATGTGATGGCTTTTCGGGGTGGGAGAATCCATCACAAATCTTTGGCGACCAATGGTCGAATCATCGATGGGAATAACGACCTCCTCTATAGGCTCCTCATCGTTAGAATCAATCCTTGCTTTATGGATACTACTGCATGGCCGATCGATCTCTGTCTCCATCCATGCGGAATACTCTGAGAACAACTTTGGATGGTGACGAAGAAAACTTCGGCCCGACTCTCATTTGATCCCAGCGAGGCATCTGACTGGATCATCCTCTTGTTGATAAGCGATGTGTGAAGCGAAGCTTGACTCTTGCCCCTCATACGGATGAAAATCCACAAAGCTGGGTCAAGCCCGACACATCACGGCCGATGGGTGGTAAGTGATCATGCCCCTCAATCGACCCGGAGGAGATAATCCATGCGGAGCATGAGTAATGAAGTTGTAGGGTGAACTAAGCCACGAACACGACAATATGGCAAATGGATCCCTAATCCTGCGCGGAAAAACTGACCACGATCACGACATCTGTACACTCCTCCGTGAAATTTGAAAGGAGTATGACATGGCTATATCATGGGTGAAACAAAACCCCATGATGATCTAAATGTGCGATCGGTCTCAAGTGTGACATAAACCACACATCTGACATGGCCGAGCTACTGTAAACACTCTGCTTGGGATAAGTGCGGCGATATGTAGGCGACCTCGAGTCTCTGCGATGATCATCGGTACTGATGGTATGACCCTCCGAGAGCTCTCGGCTTTGCCATAATGGGCGCGATATCCGGCTCATCCATGTCCGTGGCATGAAGGCGTATGACAATCTGCGTAGAAAGCGATACATCTACTACTCAATTTGACGCATGATGGTCCTCCGGTGTGGTGAAATCCCGGAATCCGTGCATAGCTATCCTCGAGCCAAACACATCAAAGCGAGAAAATTTGGGATATCACGTGGCGGATGTAATCTCGTCTGGACCACTCTACGTCTCAATCCGGTGAGGGTCATGAGCGTATCTGCTCGTGTCTCCAATAGCCATATACCTGCATGAGGTCATGTCGGTGGCGACATCGTTAACCGTCATACTCCTCCAAAGTAGGAGTCGACTCACGGGTCCCAAATCGGAAAACTTGCCTCTCCGATACCCGGTGCTCTAGCATACCCTCTACAAATCCTGGTGGGAACACAGAAACATCAGCAGGGTCATAGTATCTTTGCGACAAATCATCTACGATCACCATATCGATGGTGATATACTATCATACCATGGTAGCATACCATACCTACCACCAAAAATGGTGGGGTATGATCAATCTGACTAGCTGTCGAAGAAGACATCATATGCGGTAGTGTCGTAAGACCATCCGAAGTAAATCTTTGAATATCTCTGGACATACATACATATGCATAACATAATAACATGCATGATCTGATAGATGGCAATATGATATAGGGAATGGAAAAATTGTACATACATTCTAAGTATATCATCATCTAATACATCTACATCTGACTAAAAATATGAGGGAAATGGGGTGAAGCTACCCAACATCAATGAGAGGCCTATCAAAAGATATAGCGAGAATGGGGTGAAGCTACCCGGTGACTAATAGAGGCTATCAAAAGAGATAGCGAAATACATCGAGAAAAAAGTCAAGAGTGTCGATGTACACATCATCGATCTATCCACTGATGTAACTCCTCTGAGTCATTTGGATCTCTATCTACAGGGATGTGGGGGCCGATCTGAAAGGAGGATCTGTCTTTGGCAAAACCATATGGGTCACTGAGGACCCGGCGCTTGAGCTGGAAGGATCAAAAGTATCTACCTCTGCGGGATCTACGCTTGAAATCTTAGAATGAAAAGATGTGGCGGGTCCATTTCTTAGAGTTAATCATCAATCTGTGTCACATGAGTGGATCTCGACACAGGCTAGCCAATCCGTCATCATCACGGATCTGGAACCATATCCCCATAAAAATGTGTGTGGCGCGAGTGCGAGCTCGATGGTATGAGGATCCACCAATCTTTGGAACATCTCACGAGAGCAGGGGCCCTCGACAATGTAAAATCGTCGATCCCCATCAATGGGATGTCGATGATGGGTGTGGCTGAAACGAGCCGATAACGCTTTGGCGAGGAGGCAAGATCGGCATATGAATCTCTCTGTAGTGCTCCTAATAGCATGCTCTCTCTAAATAGAGCTCCCATCCTCCATACATGAAAGAGAGGAATCCTGCGGGTGGAAATGGCGTACTACTACTCGATTGGTACCCATCCTCAAAACCAACTCCCAAATGCTCTCGAGTAGGGACTCCGTGTGATGACATCATTTGTCGATAGCTCGGTATGGCGACAATGAGTGAAACCCTCAGCAGCAGGGACCTCACCGGTATGGAATGATGCCATCTCAGTCCTCGTGGATAGGTGTCTAAACCTAACTGCGCTCACGGGACATAAACAGGGAAGCCTCTCATAGGCCCAAAAGCGCGACCAAAGGCAAACATCTGCTGTCGTCGATCGACACTCTTAACCTATACATGGGAAAAGATAAGAGAAACACTCACCGGCGAGAAATGGGTAGAATCTAACCACGCCTCGGTCGAGCCCTGCGATCGCATCGCATTCCCCACGAGGAAGTAGGCAAAGGTGTAGGAACCCCGATCATACTCTCTCTCTACGGTCCGCGTGTCGAGTGTGTTGATCAAAGCGAAGGACAGTAGAAGAGTTATCTGCTATAAGCGACCCCTAATGATCATCGGGAACAATCGCAGAAGAATGCGATCCACGACTCTCACATCATCGGGTATGGGCTCACTCGGCGGCTCACCGCTTCATAGCATCTACGCTCAAAGGACTGTCTGAGCAGTCCCCGCCCTTGGCGCTTCATGCGGAACTCCCAACAAGGATCGTGGCGGTAGGGGTGATATCCGCCGTGTAAGACACTTGGCTCCCCTCAAACTCCATACTGTGATAAAGCGCCGATCCATCGGCGTCATCATCACCTCTCACGATCCAGCAAATGGAGTGGTGAGTGCGGTGAAACCACCGCTCGAACAATGCCACGAGGTAACCCGAGGGGACGGCGACGGGGTAGAATGGAGAAGAACCTCCGAATCCCGGCCATGGACGATCGCTCTATAGTCATCATGCAAGGCACGATACATAGAGTGGATGCTAAACCGAGTTCCCTCGAGAAATTTGTGTGAAGCGGGAACCTACATCAAATCATGAGATCGACATCAGACTCCTTGACTCCTCATCGATAGGAAATAAGGAAGATTAAAGATCTAACCATACCTCGTTTGCGTGCGGTATCTTTGAAGGATGCCTACTCAAGTCACCTAGAAGATCTGGGTTCGCCACTTGAATACAGAAATTCCCTACGGGGAACACGTCTGGCGAGGAGGCGAGGAACCTCGATCGGTGCGCATCCTCCTCCTCGTCCTCGACATTCGGCACTTGACCGAATAGGGCGTATCATCGCCGCCTCCCTTGAGCAGCGAGGCTATCTAATAGAGAGCAATGGCTTTGAGGCTCTTCAAAAGCCCTCCTCCAGTACACGAAGAAGTCTCTGCGGGAACTACTTCGTTGATCGGATCCATGATATCTGGACAACAAGTCTCAAATCACCTCGAGAAAGGGTGTGGTAATTTCTTACAGAGTCTTTTCAAAATGCATTCTATGATTACATGCATGCATGCATTGTTTTTTTAACATACATCTGAGTGAGAGTTAAAATGCATGACTACCCAATACCTACATTTTGGGAAAATTTTGCCATAGCCCCCTTTGTAAATGGGACTATCCATGCACATAGGCATGACTAGGTGGCCATTGATTAGCACACACACACATATACGATCATATACATCCTATATGCATTAATACATCACAGTAAAAATCCGTAAGTGTAGTCTAATTACGAGATTATTTTGCTTGTCTACCTTTACTCATTTGTCCTCGGATAGGATAAGAAATAGCGGTAAAAGGTGCGATTTATTTATTTCAAAAGTTAAATTTTTCACATCATTATATTTAGCATGGTTTAATATTAACATTTGCTATGTTGAATATTTTTTATCAAGTCGTATCGGCATGCATATTCACTACTATGTATCTAAATGCATTTAAATGCGATAAGTCATTTTCAAGCGGACGAAATTGGAAAAAAAATACATGCATGTGTTACGGGGCGGTGAAAAGCGCTTATGCGGTGGCGAGAATATGCTGAGAAAGTTGCCCGAACTTCGGTGAGATCGAAGAAGAGCTCTCGGATTTCCTTATTTATGACTTGAAAATGACTTATAAGCAACCATTACCGCTATACATAAACACGGTTTGGCATGCTAACTGCATGGCTCTCTGCAAAGTACACACTGGCACCCTCACATGGGTCCCACACCTCTCGGCTCGCTCGATTAGAGTTCTGAAAGGAGGTCTCACAAAGTGAAAAAGGCGAATCGGGAATAAAATGCTCTCTGCGATTGGCGGAATAGCTTTGAAATCTGGTTTCTCGTCGGTCGAGTTAAACTCCGTCGTCTCAAAGGTATTCTCTTTGAATGCGGGGTATCTTATACCAATGAGCTCGACTTTCACAAATCATGCTCGAAATACCCCACAAAGGTCCGATGTAGTCATTTGCGAGGTCATGACCCTAAACCTCCCGGCGGAATTCAATATAAAACCACGATATATTAAACCTCCCCGTGGGGGTTATAATATAAAACCCGATATATCAAACCTCCCGATTGGGGTTACATTATAAAACCACGATATATCAAAGAAATTCAACGCAGAAGTTATCAACATCTACGTATCCCCCGTGAAGTCACAAGCACATCCTTTGAACTTACGCATGTCCCGGCAAGGGGTTACAATGCAATGTAACCATTGACACACACATCGATGAAGGTCAAGCGACCTTGACATCATGTTAGTAGATGGAAAGTAAACCCATCGAAGAAACCTTCCCTGGTGGGGTCACAACGCAATGTAACCATTGACACACACATCAATGAAGGTCAGCGACCTTGGCGTCGTGTTAGCCGATGCAAGTAAAATCGAAGCAACCTTCCTGGTGAGGGGGTTACAACATAATGCTACCATTGACACATACATCGATGAAGGTCAAGTAGCCTTGATGATGCACCCAATGAGGATTTATCCGGTGATACACACATCGGCGAAGATCGGTATGACCGATAACAACAAATTGTTGGCGATAACTTTCAAGCAGAATGAGGGAATATGTTATACACATCCTCAAATAGACAAAGCTTTATCCCCACGGATCTCTTACACCTGAGAGGTACCTCTATGGAATATAAGCGATTATACAGGATTGAAGACTTTGGTGATAGCCCCAGCGTCGACATCCTTGGAGACTTGGATCGCATGTCGAAGCCATCATCATGATTGTCATCAGCGAGGATTACACGACAATCATTCATGCATTTTACATGCATTTGCATCATGTTCTTTGCATATAGCATCATGTTTATCTTGCTTGCATTTCAAGTGTCTAGTATTCTTTATCCTATCCATGCCTTGCATTGCATGAATATGATAAAGAGGGCATCTGTGAACACTCGAAATTTTTTGCGCTCTATTACTAACATTGCGGGAGGGTAGATTCATCTTTTGGAATAACCACGGAAGGCGACTTACATCCATTAGGATATTACGGAAGTTCGAGTTCAACCGGAACCTTAGCAGGAACATCGGTTTCTCAGGAACATCGATTTCAACACGGAACACACAGGAATGTCATTTCAATCTCGGAGATAACCTCGAGATATGCGAGATCAAAAAGGCAAAAACACGGAGAGAGGCGAGTTTTGTCTCGGCAATAACACCGCGACCTTCGGTTCGAGTCCGAGAGACAACAACTGGGAGTATGACCCCATCCTTGGTGATAGCCCCGAGAGATGCCATTGCGATTCGGCGATAACCCGAAAATGCTTATTTCAAACATATATGCAATCGGCTTTAACCCGGACATCTGTCGAGAGCACACACACCTCGGACCGGAGTTAAAAGCGGGCGAGCGAGGAACACCCACGGATGCGGTGAGACATACAAACAAGTAGCGATCAATCTCGGATGTAACCACGAGCAGCGTACGCTTTCGCTTAAAGCGGCGATAACCCGGTGAGGAGTCACAGCGTCATCTTACCATCTCAACAAGATGATATCGCGGCATACCAACAAGTAGTCAATCTCGGATGTAACCACGAAGCAGCGTCTACTTTCAACTCAAGCGGTGATAACCCGGCGAGAGTCAAACGTCATCTTGTTCCTCGCCGACGATGGCGCGTCGTCTCAACACTTCATACATACATACATCCAATAATGTCCCACAAGAGGCGAGGATTGACAATCCGGTGACTATACGTGTGCGATACTTTGGATAGAATTTGAAGCTTGAAGACCGTGGGCATAGACCCCTCTTCTTCGACTTCGTACAACCTCTAATCCATGTCGTTGCGTAACTCTCGACACAAGCGGTCAGAAGAAGGTCGGATATACCTCGTTCGGATGCTCGGATTGAAGTTACGCAAGTTTGGCGGACATTACGGTGCATGAGTGCACGTCTTCACGAGATAACGGGACCCGCGAGGCTCGGATGCATCCACGACCGCCGCGTGTACAAGCTGCGGTACAGCTACTGGCTACTTGGTGTTAGAAGGTGTACTGCTGACCATCCATCTATATATACAAGCCTTGGGAATTGACCATTTGAGAAGAAGAAGAGGGAAAAAGCGAGAGGAAGCCACATCCATTTTACTCTGCATACACATCTTTTGAGTGTTTCCTCATCTTTAAACACTAGTTAGCTCACATATAGCTATCTTTTATCCGTGGGGGTGAGTGTTTATCCATTTAAAGTCATAGAAAGTCTACTTTGGCGACCCATTGTAAGCCTTCTTATATTCTATAAAGCCTTCTTCTCATATTAGCACACCTTTGTTATACACGTTGAGAGTCGTGTTGTGTGCGTTTGCGGACTTCGGTCCAGTGGTTTTCATTTACATGTATATATATATATATATATATATATATATATATTTTATATATGGACTAACATTATCGAGTTATGCCTCGATTGAGCCTGAACTTCGAGGCGTTTATTATATATATATATATATATATATATATATATAAGCGTAGTCGGACTTTATCGATGAGCACAGATTTTATATCGGTGCGTTTATATATATATATATATATATATATATATATATATATAATTATTTTCGAGACATATCGATGAGCTTTGGATTTACATCCGGTCGTTTAATCGCTTTTATATATATATATATATATATATATCTTTATCGGACATATCAGATGAGCTTTGGATTCACATCCGTCGTTCGTTTCTATGCTATATATATATATATATATATATATATATATATATATATATATTTATATTTACATTTACATAGCACTGGAGTTCACCATTGGCCTTTTACTGACTTTATTTACATTTACATCACTTTGGAGTTTACCGTGGCGGTTGATAAATTTCTGACTTTATTTATATTTTATCCACTTTGGAGTTTGCCGTGGCGGTTGATCATATTTATATATATATATATATATATATATATATATATATATATATAGCTATACTACTATATCGCACTACTTTCCATACAAATTGCGAGTATCATGTGAGCCTAGGAATCATGTGATCACGAGGTTGAGTTCTTGAATCTAGATTCGGTTCCATGATGGACATTTTTAATTTTAAGCGGACTTGTACATTATTTTCTGATGTATACGAATTTCCTTGGATGGCATTTATCATGCCCATGAGGAGTTAAACCTTTCTTTGTATATTATTTTCTCGAGAATGCTTCGCATCTCGAAAATAAAAGCAAACAATAGAACATTTAATAATAAAATGGAAGTATGAAAGGTCTCAATTCTATTGAGCACGGGGTTTGAAAAACCTCTTTTACAAAAAGTCATTGCTATATCTTGGTTAAAACTAAATTTTTCTATAAATTCAAACCCTTTGTATATAGGTGTGAGCGAGGCCTCGCACTACTTTCAAATAATTGCACATTGATCCACACACACACACACACACACATTCATATAACAATTTCTTTGAAGAGTGGCGGTCGGCGTGGTAACACGGATGTCGGAAGTGCTAACACCTTCCTCGCATAATCAAGCCCCGGACCCAAAATGAATCTCGGTTTCTGAGACGATCTAGCGGTGTCAAATCTTTGGGTCGATGTGCAAACCTTTTTGATTGCGTTAGTGCTGACCGATTAAAATACCACCAATGGCGACTCTTAAAAGTCAAATCGTCGACATTATACATATCGGACCTTTTCACTTGTTTTTTTTCAAACAAATCTCACATTAATTATGAGAATTGATTCAATTTTGATATAAAAGAACAAGTACATTTGTTGAAAAGGACACTCAAAAAATCCCGGCGTATAATGTGTAAAAATTATAATTATTATAATTATTATAATGGTAAGCTATTTAAATTGGTGGCAGATGTGACAAATAAAAACTATATAATATAAGATTATTAAAATAATCTAGTTTGGAAGTTATGAGCATAGCCAAACAAGGCCTTGTGGCCTTTGGCTTATTCCGACGTCTTTTTATTACGTGGGAGGTGAGGCTTTATCAGTTATATTACGCGTCTTATTTCTCCTAATGGCTAACTAAGAAGAATAGAGAGGTAGAGAGAAAGAATAAAGAGAATTATGAGTTGGAGGAGTAGGATTGAGAAGGATTTGCTAGAACCTTGTTAACATCAAAGGGTTAAGGTATAATCTACCCCTAATTCTAATATTTAGTTTTTTTTTAATTTTCTATTCTCTGGAAATTAGGTTTTGGTTGAATTGTTGTAGAAGATGTTGTTTATATGTATGTATTCTCTTGCTAAATCTATTAGTTATCCTTTATAAGTCTATGTTGGTGTTCAAATACATGAAATTTGGGTTTATAAGGAGAAAAGTAAATAACAGTGTTTTTGTTCAAAAAATGGCTTTAGAAAGTACAAAATTTCATGCTTAATATGTGTTATAATCTGTTATTTGATGTTAGAATATGTTAGTATGTTAAGAAAAGAAAACAACATAGTTTAAATCGTGTCAATTGATTAAGAAACAAAGTCGTGGCGATCAAATTCGCTAGAGATGTTAAAACATGAAAATAGAGTATGAACATGTGTTTTGGGTCAAATTTTAGGTTTATTCATATTTTTATAAATTGTTAAAACTCTAGTATGTTTTAGTTCTATGAATTACTAATCCATTGAATTGAAAATGGACTAATTTGGATGTGTATAACTCAAGTTATGAAGATTAGTAGGAGAAAAAGGGTCAAAAATCGCGAAGAACAAAGTAGCTTGGTCCTGTTTTACGCTGCCTTGGTAGCTATTACTATTGTGCCCCTAAGTCATTTAGAACCTTTGTTGCACTCTTAGGGCATTGCGTTGTGCCCAAGGCTTAATTGGGCACAGCTGCGCCTAATCTATGTCAGGTGTGACTATTTTGACCTATTTTTAGTAAAATAGGCATAACTCTTTGATACGAACTCTGATTAAGGTGATTCAAGATGATCCGGAACGAGGACAAATAGACCTACAACTTTTGGTCTTTAAATTGTTCAATTTGAGGTCAGAAATAATAGTCAAAATGGTCATCTTTAGGACTGTTGTGTTTTTAGAGGCAATCAGAGGGCGTCGGGCATGCACGTATGCAAGTGTGGTGCTCTTGACGATAAAAGATGTTGTTATAAGTTATAGAACATGAATATTATGAATTATAATGATGCTTAACATTAATAAATGATATATTAGATAAGTTGTATACGCATACTAAGCACACACAAGAGAGACAAATTGGGCGTGTGACGAATAAACGTCGAAACGCCGTGATAAGTGTTAATGAATGTAAAAAGTGTTTTAAAATTGAAATGAATGTTATAAGATATTGAATAGGGTTAATATAAAACCAATAATTAGTCCTAGCAAGACTTAAACACTTGAATGAACTTCGAGTTTGACTATGAAGAAATATAGTGAGTTATAAGTCTTAACACAATCAAGTTGAACATTGTGTATTGATGAATAAGAAGGGTTATGAGATGTAGAGTAAAGTTTACATTACAACTACTATGTGTTGCTATGTGACTAATAGTTTATGTGTATGATTATATAATTGTGATATGTAAAGGTTATCGGATTGAAATATAAAATTTTATAGAAGAACAGTGATGAAGTGAATCATAAAATAAGATTAATTCAAAGACATGTAGATGATAAAGGTATTGATTCAGGGAATTAAAGTAAAAAGACATAAAAGTTTAAATTATTCTATATTTTATAAAGTTTAACATCGAATAATGATGTTAAATCAGAAGTTAGACGTGTTATTAATGACCGAAGTTGATAATTGAATTGTGTGAAATTTGGGGTCATTACAGTGGGCTTCACCCATAAGGAATTGCAGGCAAAGAAAGAAAAAAGAAAAGGAAAGATAGGCATTATAGTTAGGCAGGAAAACTAGGCAGGCTGCTTAACTTTTCTCCCTCCGTTGCACTATAAAAGGGAGGTTACCCCTCCTTCCTCAACACACCATTACAATATCAGAAATTCTTATTCTATAGTATTGTGAGTATTTCTCTTGAGTATAAGGATACTTTGAGTATAGCTTTTTGTGCAAGATTTTCTCAGAATAATATCCGATATTCCAGTCAAATCTAGTTTATACTAAGGTAAATGATATTATTTTATTTCAATACTCGTAAAAAATATTATTTTCTTTCATACTCCATATTATGTAAGATATATTATTTCATTTCATATTCCTAAATTTAAACTTACTATGGTAAGTATTGCTTCTATAATTCCTGAAATGATTAGAAATTTCTTAAGTTTTGCGCTTCATCTAATATCATTTCACTGGAATATTGGTTTGAACTTTCTTATTAAATTTTAATCTTTTCATATCTGGGTACTATTCATATGGTACTATTCATGGGTAGTATTCATACGGTACTATTTATACGATACTATTCACGAGTACTATTCATAACAGAATTTAATTTTCTTTTTTGTCCAAATTATTTTTGATACATGAATATCATTCTTGAATTTTACTTCACAAATAATTATCATGTTGACAATTTGGACATTTTTGAACTCTGGATAAATTTAATTATAAATATCTAATATTTATCCTTTTTTCTCACTTGATTGAATCTTTATATCATTGTCACCATCCTCATGCTTATATTGTGTTGAAAGTCATCTTTGGCCCATAATGCAAAGATGGACTGTTGATTGGTATGATTATGACTAGAAATTGTGTATTGATATAATCATGACCTTTAATGTTACATATAAGGTTTGTGGTGAAAGTCCTCTTTGGCCCGTAGTGCATAGATGGACAGGTGTTTGGCATGATCATGACCACTGGTGATACTAACGAATATCCTTGGCCCGTAGTGCATGGATAATTCGTTGATTTATAATATTTATTGATTGGTGTTACAGGGATAAAATATTGATGATGGAATTTTAAATCATAGAAGATAGTAGATATCATGCTCTACTTGACTCTTCTTATGGATTGTTGTTTTCGCTGTAATTGTTATTCTAAAACTTGTTGTCTATTGTATTCTATCAGATTTTTTCTTGTTGAGGACTAAGGATAATTTGTTCTATATTATCTTAGTCATAATATTCTTTACTGGGCTAGTTGAGCTCACTCTTTTCCTTTTGGTTCCATTGTTCTTCTCAGGAGGCGATAATATAGCTGGGACTAGCCGGGGAGTGGAGTAATGATTCAAGATGGTTATTATAGCAGTCCTCAGTATTTTATAAAATAATGTAACAATAATTGTAATGAGAACTTTATTTGAGTTTGGATATTTTCTACGAGAAAATATTTGTATTAAAACTCATAGCATATGTGTTGTCGTTTTTCATGACAGTTGTATTAATGAAGTTTGTATTTGGTTTCTGTATCATGTATTTGGCGACTCAAAATGGGTTGTGTGGACCTATTTTGGGGGCGTCACAATGAGAGCTTTTCTTGAATCTACAATTTTCTCCATCTCTTGATTAAAATTCAATTCAATAAACTGAAAGGATTAGTCATAAACTAAAATAAGAAAAGAATCAAAGAATAAACAAAAACAAATAATCACTCCCCGACAACGACGACAAAATTTTGGATATATCGTTTACACTCCTAAATTAAACCTCACTTTTAATCTACGAATCTAAACAATTAGCACAATAGTAAGCAAGGATCGATCCCACAAAGAGTGATATTGTTTCAGATTTATTCTAATGTTCATAACTATAAACAGAAAGTAAAGATTGGAGGGTTTTTGTATTTGTATTAAACTAAAGAAAACAAAATTAATACAGATAAAAAAGTATGTTAAAGTTTCAGTTCTTCAATTCAATTTCACCAGTTTATAGTAATAGTGTAATCAAGTTAACATCATCTTTTCCTTCCATGAAATTAACAACCCTAGATAACCGCAATCACTAAATGTTTGAAATTCTCCTTAAGTTTTAAATCTAATGTGACAATCGCCTCCACTAGAACATAACTGTTATATAACCCAGAACTATCAGTTTAGATTTAATATGAAAGAAACATTAAGAATTAAAGAATTAGGTTATTCCAAGAAACAATCACACTATTAGGGATTATTTAACTTGCCTTCTGATAATCTTAATAATACCTAAAAGTTTGTCCACAATCAAGTATTACTATGTACTACATGTGATCAGATATAACATTGTTTGCATAATATCACACCTTAATCTAGCAGATGATATCAATTAACCAATTTAATCCTGTAAAAACCAAATTAGTGAATTGAACAACATACAAGAAGTTGATATAGATTATCAGAATAAATCTCATACAAGAAGGAATAAATAATGTAATTCAATTAACCATTAATTGTAAATATGGTTCCACATCCCCTTTAGAACTGAAAATAAAGAACTTAGCTCATGTCTTTAATCTCCAAAGACTAGAGTTACAATTATGTAGCTAAGATGATAGATTGAATGATGATGTCCCACTAATTATGTAAGACCCCAAATTTTATGAATAAAGATTAATTTTCTCGAAATATTTTTTTAAGTATTAAGGTGTGGATTTGATATAATATTATAGTTGTGGGTAATATTTAAAAATTTTGCAAAGTAAGCAAGTTGTTATAAAATATTCAATTGGTCGGGAAATATTCTTTTTGTCGGGGAATATTCGTACGATAACACAATTATTGGTGGACCCCATAACGGAATTACTGTCGGAATGAGAAAATGATAGAAATATCTTTTTATAAAAATAACGACGGAAGTTTTATCGTTAACTGTTGAAATACCCGGTGATTAAAGTACAGTAATACGCGTAGTTGCATAGTAGCACACAATATTGATTATTGATGCTTACGTGAGAAGTCACTCAGTTATACTCAATTATTGCTACAGTAATTGCTGCATAGTATCTCACGTTATTGATTCAATTATTGTCACAATATTTTATATTATTAAATCAATAATTCAGATGGTAAGTTATTCATATTATTATTTGCATTATTGACAATGTCTAGAAAGTTCTATCGATGAAAGGGGTTTGGTCACCTAATTGCGCGCCAATAGGGAGAAATCCTTATCGGAAAACCCCCTATTTCTTGGAAATGACCTGGTTGTTAATATTGCAAGTTATATTATTGATGAATAAATGTTGTTAAAAATATTGAGGGGATTTTTATGAAGTATTTGTTATAAGTTTGGCGTATTATTTGAACCTCCCACTTACCCATTTTTCAAAATAATCAGAGAAAGTTATCTCAGTTTTGTTTTATTACTTATATATATATATATATATATATATAAGGTAAGTGATGGTGGGAAATGTGGCTGGGGGATGTGTGCGTGTGTGGGAGGGAATTATGATATATATATATATATATTATATAAAATTTTGTTTTATTTGATTATAAATAGAATATATTATATTTTATTTAAAGTTTTTGTTTTATTAGAATATTTTATTGCACAATAATGAATAGTAAAATCAAATTTTCAAAAAAATTTAGCTGAACGTCGCCCGTGATTTTTCTTTACTGTGCAGTCTGTGATTTCTAAATTCAAATAGTATCCTTTCCATTCTCCTATAAATAGGATGCTTAGTTTAGAATTGAAAATCACACCAAAATCAGAGAATTATTCTTCTATAATATTGAGCGTATTTCTTTAGAGTTTAAGGAAGCTTTGAGTGTTGAAAATAGTAAAAATTTTCTTCAAAAATATATCCGCTATACAAGTCAGAATTGCTCTCGTTTTGAGGTAAGGGGTATTATTTATTTCATATTCGCTTACGATATTATTTTTCGTATTCATAAGAAATTTTATTTAGATTCGATATTCAAGAAATATTATCTTCGTTTAATATTAAGTAAGGAATATTATCTTCGTTCAATATTCATAAGGAATATTATTTTAGATTCAACAGTTGTAATGGATATTATTTTTGTTCAATATTCGTAAGAAATAATATTTTCTTTCATACTCTGTAGTATGTAAGTAATATTATTTCGTTTCAGATTTAGAATTCTACACTCATTTTTTTAAGTTTTGGCTTCTATACTCCATGAAATTAGTAGAATATCCTTGATATTTGCGCTTCATCCAGTATCTTTTTATGGAAATATTATTCTGAGCATTCTTGATAAGTTTTAACTTTTTCATGTCGGAGTACTATTCACGGGGTACTATTCCCGAAGTACTATTCACGAGGTACTATTCACTCGGGTGCTATTCACCCGGGGTACTATTCATGATTAAAATTGATTTCTTTTTGGTCCAAATCATTTTTGATACAATATTATTCTTGAATTTTACTCCACAAAGCAGTATCATGTTGACAATTTGGACATTATTGAATTCCAGATAAATTAAATTTTAAATCTTTAAAAATTTATCCTTTGCTTTCTTTTAATTGAATTCTTATATCATTGTCATCATCCTCATGCTTATATTGTGATGAAAGTCATCTTTAGCTTACATGCATAGATGGACTGTTGATTGGTATGAATATAACCAGGGATTATTCGGTATAATCATGACCGTAATGTTACAAATGATGTGGTAAAAGTCCTCATTGGCCCGTAGTGCATTGATAGATAGTTGTTGGTATGATCATGACCATGGGTTCTCTTTGGCCAAGGGTGCAAAGATGAATTGTTTTATTGCATGATCATGACCCTTGATGAAAACATGAATATCCTTGGCCCGTAGTGCATGGATAATTCGTGGTTGTGATACCAATGAATATCATTGGCCCGTAGTGCATGGATAATTCAGTGATGCATATTATTTATTAAGCTGAGTATCAGTGATAAAATTTATGATTAAACTTTTAAATCATAGAAGATAGTAGATATCATGCTCTAATTGACTCTTCTAATGGATTGCTTATTCCGCTGCAGTTGTTGATCTAAAACTTGTTGTCTATTGTATTCTATCAGTTGTTATACTGTTAAAGGCTAAGGATAATTTCTTCTGCATTATCTTAGTCATAATATTTCTTACTGGGCTAGTTGAGCTCACCCTTTTTTTCACTATTCTCTTTAGGAAATGTGAATATAGCTAGGACTAGTCGAGGAACGGAGTGATGGTCCAGATGTTTGCATTAGTAGTCCTCACTATTCTGTGAAATAGTGTGATAATAAATATAATGAGGACTCCATTTGAGTCTGAATACTGTCTAGAAGATAATATTCGTATTAAAACTCTCAGCTTATGTTTTGTCACATTTTACACGACAGTTGTATAATTAAGTTGTATTTGAATTTTGTACCATGTATTTGATGACTTAAAATGGGTGATGTATACCTATTTCGGGGGCGTCACAAATTACATGTATTTATAGTACTAAAACTAAGTCCTAATCCTTTGAGAAATCACATTACAAATCCATGTTGAACTCTATCAAATCTCAGGCTTGAAAAATTTCCATATTCTAAAATTTCTCGATGAATTCGCTGGGGTGAATTCCTTTGCCTTGGTGAGTCCGCCAGGGCGAATTGAAGAGATGAATTCGACGGGGCGAATATATTGCCTTGGTTTAATTTGTCAAGGCGAATTCACCTATTTTTGGAGTTTTCTTCCTTTTCCATCTAATCAGCTCCAATTCATCCCTTTTCATCCTTTTAGCTCTATTTCAACCTGAAATCAATAAAACACCTTAATAAGCGCGTAAACACATGAATCATGTAATAATACTAAACATAAAATAATAAAATTCAATGAATATCGTGTACTTATCATTCCACCACATTGGCTTTAAATTCGATAAAGGTCTTTCCTGCTTTCTTTTTGGAAGCACGGTTGTCCTCTTCTATCATTAATCTTACGATTAAGTCTTCAAGTTTCATCTCCTTACGCTTATGTTTGAGATAATTCTTAAAATCCTTCCACATTGGCGGTAGTTTTTCAATGATAGCCATTACTTGAAAAGATTCACTTAAGGATATATCTTCTTCATGTATTACATGCAGGATTACTTTAATTTCTTAGACTTGATTGATGACAGCCTTGAAATCCACCATCTTATAGTCCAAAAATCTGCCAACTACGTACTTCTTCCTGCCAACATCTTTCGTTTTATATTTCTTATCCAATAAATCCCAAAGTTCTCTTGCTGACTTGAGAGAACTATATATATTGTATAATGTGTTGTCCAATCCATTGAGGATGTAGTTTCTACACAAAAAATCAACATGTTTTTATGCAGCTATTGCAACATTCATCTGCCTATTTGTTTCATTCTCACTAAGCATAGGGGGGATATTCATGAAAAAATCTAGCAAAATATAGTGTAGTGATATCAAACAACATTTTTTTGTTGTCATCCTTTAAACTTTGTTCCATTAAACTTTTTTAATTTTTCACCATGGTTCATAGGCACATTAGGTATCATTGGTGCAGAAGAAGAACCGCCTATAGTTATATATTCGGTAGCCATATTTATTGCTGAAAGTCCAATAATAATCTAGAAGGGGGGTTGAATAGATTATTACAGATTTAAAAATTATCTTAGGCCTTTTTAAATTTTTGAATGATTAATTTATAGTGTTAGAAATTAATATGCAAGGCAGTAAAAATTCAATCACACAATGCACATATATTTATCTGGTTCACAACATACACCCCTGGTATGTTGCTACGTCCAGTCTCAAGTTCCTATTCAGAACTTGAGATCCTATTAGTATAAGCAATAAATACTCCTTCAACAGGTGGAGAAGCCTTTACAAAGTTCTATAGACAAACTTCCAACTATTCCCAACTAATCTATCTTGGATAACAAGCTCCCAGCTCCCTCCTCAAGTTTAGTTTTTTTTTTTAAGTTTAGTTCTATTCTATGATATGGTATTAAAACAACAATTTTTTTTTTCACCTCACAAGTTCATTAGAGACTCAACTCCCAGCTGACCTCTCTAGGACTATGGTCTTGGTGGAAGAAATACTCGTCTTTTTCATAGGTACATAAAATAAACTAACTCTACCATTTTCTCTTTTTACAAAAGAATTTACAACAGTTTGCTTCTTAAATAAGCAGATAAAATTTAGTATAGATTGATGCTTCTCAAATAAGCAGATATCAATTAAAGAGAAAATATATTTATAAAAGTTTAAAGACTTTTATACTTGAGAAAGCATGTTCTTTGTAAGCAGATAATAATTTGTGCTTAGATCAAATAATTCTTCTATGTAAGCAGATATGTAAATATATGCACTGTTAACTTTTATATCTTATATGAGAGGAGCTTCTTGAATAAGCAAATAGATTAAGTTAAACTAAGAAAGTGCTTACGTATAAGCAGATAAATAATTTTAATGTAACTTTAAAGAGTGTTTTTCTATGGATTAAAATAGATATTTTTGAGATATTTTCTAAAAAGTTATTATATGAATAAATTTGTGTTCAAATACTTGTGATTAAATGAATAAATCGATTTAAACGATAATTGTCAAGTATAACAATATAATTAGTTAACCATTACTTGATATAACAAATATATTTTGTTTAACTTAGATAATATATAATAATATTTTATCTATTATGTGATTTATAAATAAAGTCACTTAGTACTATAAGGAATCGCACGGTTTGATTCCCTCACTTAAGAGGAATATCTCCGTAGCCTTTCGGCATCTAAGTATGACAGAATTTATAATTTCACAATTGAAATTTATATAAATATTTTTGATTGATCACTTAGATTTTCAAATCAGGTTCAGATGATTCACTCTTTTTGGAGGAATAGCTCAGTGTCATTTTGAGCAATCAAGTGTATATCTATTTTAAAATATTTATATAAATAATATCAATAAAAAGTTACTTAGTACTATAAGGAATCTTACGGTTCGGTTTACTGACCTTAGCAGAATATCTCCGTAGCCTTTCGACGTCTAAGTATAACTTTTTATTTCATAAATGTGACGCCCCCAAAATAGGCATACATAACCCATTCTGAGTCGCCAAATACAGGGTACATAATTTAAATACAAACTTAATTAATACAACTGTCGTGCAAAATATGACAACATATAGCTGAGAGTTTTAATACGGATATTGTCTTCTAGATAATATCCAAACTCAAATTCAATCTCATTACAATTATTATCACACTATTTAACAGAATAGTGAGGACTAATAAAAATACCATCTGGACCGTCACTCCATTCCCCGACTAGTCTTAGCTATATTCTCACTTCTTGAAGAGAACAGTGGAAGAAAAGGGTGAACTCAAATAGCTAAGTAAGAAATATTATGACTAAGCTAATGCAGAATAAATTATCGTTAGTCTTCAGCAGTATAACAACTGATAGAATACAGTAGACAACAAGTTTTAGATCAACAACTGTAGCGGAACAAACAATCCATTAGAAGAGTCAAGTAGAGCATGATATCTACTATCTTCTATGATTTAAAAGTTTATCATCAATTTTATCCCTGAGACTCAACTTAATAAATAATCCACATCACTGAATTATCCATGCAATACAGGCCAAGGATATTCATTAGTATCACGACCATGAATTATTCATGCACTACGGGCCAAAGAAATTCGTGTTTTCACCAAAAGTCATGAACATGCCAAACAACAATTCATTTTTGCACCCTCAGCCGAAGAGAACCATGGTCATGATCATACCAATAACTATCGCTGAGACTCAACTCAATAAATAATCCACATCACTTGTGACATTACAGGTCATGATTATACCAAATAATCCCTGGTCATAATCATACCAATCAACAGTCCATCTATGCACTACGGGCCAAAGATAAATTTCATCACAATATAAGCACGAGGATGATGACAATTATATAAAAATTCAATCAAACGAGATCAAGGATAAATATTAAAGAATTTAAATTTATCCAAAGTTTAAAAACGTTCAAATGGTCAACATAATATTGGTTTGTGGAGTAAAATTTAAGAATAATAATGTATCAAAAAATGATTTGGAATGAAAAGAAATTAATTTTTGTCATGAATAGTACTCCGGGTGAATAGTACTTCGGGAATAGTACCCCGTGAATAGTATTCCAGCATGAAAATGTTAAAACTTATTAAGAATGCTCAGAATAATATTTTCATGAAAAGATACTAGATGAAGCGCAAATATCAAGGATATTCTACTAATTTCATAGAGTATAAAAGCCAAAACTTAACAAAATGAGTGTAGAATTTGGAATATGAAACGAAATAATTTTACTTACATACTACAAAGTATGGAAGAAAATATTATTTCTTACGAATATTGAACAAAAATAATATCCCTTACGGCTTTTGAACGAAAATAATATTTCTTACGATTATTGAATGAAGATAATATTCCTTACGAATATTAAATGAAGATAATATTTCTTGCGAATATTGAAAGAAATAAAATATCTTACGAATACGAAAAATAATATCGTAAGCGAATATGAAATAAATACTACCCCTTACCTTAAAAAAGAGAGTATTCTAACTGGTATAGCGGGGATATTCTTAAAGAAAACTTTCACTATTTTCTACACTCAAAGCTTCCTAAAACTCAAAAGAAATTTGCTCAATATTATAGAAGAAGAATTCTCTAATTCTGGTGTGATTTTCAATTCTAAACTAAACATCCTATTTATAGGTGAATGGAAGGATACTATTTAGATTTTTTTTCTCATGGACCAACAGTGCAACATCACGGACGCGCAGAATTTTTTTACAGAATTTTCTAATTTTTTACTATGCAATCACTATGCAGATACTATGCATAATAAAATATAGTATATTCTATTTTTTATAAAAAAACAAAACTTATAAAATATATATTTATATACATATATACACATTCCTTCCCTGCCATAATTTTTCCTTTCATTTCTCGTGACCAAAATCCTACACCCCCCAAAAAAGTCATAAACATGTGGGCCCCACCACAATAATATATATATATATACTGAATAACTTTCTACCGATTATTTTGAAAAATGGGTAACTGGGGGTCCAAATAATACGCCAAAATTTATAACAAAATACTTCGTAAAAATCCTTGTTGGGATTTCAGCACAAAAACGCAGCGAAAATATAAAATAATCAAAGCAATTTCTGAAACCCAAAAATAGGATCCATGTGAAATAGAAATTAATTCAGTGGTTTAGATATTATACCGATTATGAGAGTTCTGAAATGGCTTCGAATCCTTTACACAATCCAATCGAAACCCAAGCGCCTACGGTTTCACACTAACGCATGCATGAATCGTCGCATACGATCTGCGAGTGAAAGAAGGCGCGAGGTACTAGCCACCAAGGATTAGAATTTTCAAAATTTTTCTCTAGTCTCTCTCTAAGAGCGGCTAGGGTTTTTGGTTGTGATTGACTTCCCTAAAACGCTGATATATCATATATATTACAATAAATAGGAATTAATCAAAACCCTAATCTAATTAAAATAAAATCTGAATATAATATATATATATATATATATATTATATCTTAATTAAGTCTTACTTAATATATATATATATATATGTCATCCTTTTAATTTAAATCCGTGATTTAAATACTATCAATCATATTGATATATTTAAATCCTTACAATTTAAATTAATTCCCTTTTAATTACGTTCTATGTGTGTTACCCTATAGGTTATTATTACGTTGGAAATTATTTTAAAATCATATTATAAAATTATAAACAGTGAGCGATATCTAGTAATGCATTACTGCTACCCAAGTAATAATAAGATTGATGATTCGATGCAACCTTTTCGTGACCAATGTTTCAATGTAATTTAATCCTTTTTAACCTTAATATACTAGATTAAACTCGAGTCATGGAATGTGTCATACTCTTCATAATTTAAACTGAGTTTTCTTGATCAATGAGTAGACTATATGAAACAAATCACTATTTGAGCATGGCCATGCATTTCATAGTACTACTCAATTAAGAGGCATATGGATATCACCCCTAATATATAGGAGGGTTAAATTCCATCTAGATCACTCATATTCCTCACACGATTCATGATGCACCCAATAATCACCTTTATAATCCTCTCTATTAAAGGTGACATTTGATGATATCAAAGTACATAAATTCCCGCGTAGTAATATAGTGATTTTATGTCGGAGGACCATTACATCATTGTCACTATGAAAATCGCTAATGAGGCTTTGCATAATGTTCCACGTAGAATTCTCATGGTGGGTCCATCAAAGACATCGTTCTCAACATGTACTATGCATTGACTTAATATCTCATATATTTATGACCAATGAGATTTGGTCATCAGTCAATCCACATACTGGTCTCAATGCATCATTGTTGTCCCATTAATAATGATACTCAACTAGGGACAATTACGAACAATGATTCTAATTGTAATTATATAATCTCATGTTCAAGTCACATACTTGAAACTATTTAATTTGTATCACTATTCTAAGAATTTTTATTATGTTAACATTTATATAACGCAGTAAATAAAACCATAATTAAATAATTCATTTATTCAATCAAATATAATATCAAAACGTTAAGCAATTATATCAAATAATTGGCCTTTATGGCATAAACTCTAACAGTCTCTCACTTGCACTAGAGTCAATCACTCATGTATCTAATACCCATGGAACTAGTGTGACCTTTATGCTTCTGCTGCGACAAAGCCTTGGTCGGTGGATCTGCAACATTATCATCTGTTGGAACTCTTCCTATATGTACATCTCCTCTATCAATGATTTCACGAATGAGATGGTACCGCCTAAGTATATGCTTGGATCGTTGGTGAGATCTAGGTTACTTAGCCTGTGCAATGGCTCCATTATTATCACAGTATAGCTTAACAGGATCAACAATGGTTGGAACAACACCAAGTTCAGTGACGAACTTTTTAATCCATACAACCTCTTTGGCCGCACTAGAAGCAACAATATACTCAGCCTCTGTTGTAGAGATACATCTCTCTCTCTCTTGCTTCGAACTCTTCCAGCTAACAGCACCACCATTAAGGAAAAACAAAAAACCTGACTGAGACTTATAGTCATCATTGTCATTCTGGAAACTAGCATCTGTGTAAACCTTTACTGCCAGTTCGTCTTCACCTCCATATACCAAGAATGAATCCTTAGTCCTTTTTAGATACTTGAGGATATTCTTGACTGCTGTCCAATGACCTTCACCTGGATTCGACTAGTATCTGCTCGTCATGCTCAAAGCATACGAGACATCTGGACGAGTACATATCATTGCATACATGATAGATCCAATTGCCAAAGCATAATGGATCTTTCTCATACGCTTCATCTTGTGATTTAGGACATTGGGCCTTAGAGATCTTTACACCATGAGTCATGGGTAAGAGTCCTCTCTTTGCCTATTGAATGCTGAACCATTTCAGCACTTTATCAATATATGTACTCTGACTTAGGCCGAGCATTTTTCTCGATCTATCTTGATAAATCCTGATACCTAAAATATAGGCTGCATCGCCTAAATCTTTTGTGGAGAAACATTTTCCTAGCCATGTTTTTACAGCCTGTAATGAAGGAATGTCATTCCCAATAATTAATATGTCATCAACATATATTAATAGGAATACAATATGACTCCCACTAACCTTCTTATATACACAAGGTTCATCTTCATTTTTAATAAAACCAAACTCTTTGACTGCTTCATCAAATCGAAGATTCCAACTCTGAGATGCATGCTTCAATCCATAAATGGATTGCTGCAGCTTACATACCTTTCCAGCATCCTTTGGATTGACAAAACCCTCAGGTTGTGTCATGTACACATCCTCAAGGAGATTTCCATTAAGGAAAGCAGTTTTGACATCCATCTACCAGATTTTGTAATCATAAAAAGCTGCAATAACAAGTAAGATCCCGATGGATTTAACCATTACCACTGGAGAGAAGGTTTCATCATAGTCAACACCTTGAACTTGCTTATAACATTTTGCTACTAGTCGACCTTTGTAGGTTTGTACATTACCATCCATTTTGGTTTTCTTCTTGAAAACCCACTTGCACCCGATTGGTTTTACCCTTTCAGGTGGATCAACCAAAGTCCATACTTGGTTAGTATACATGGAGTCCATTTCAGATCTCACGGCTTCAAGCCATCTCTCAGAATCTAGTCCATTCATAGCTTCTTGTTAGGAAGCAGGCTCATCCTAATCTTATGAGCATAACATCACCATTTTGAGTCACAAGATATCCATAATATCTCTCGGGTTCGTGGTGTGTCCTACCAGATCTACGAATTCCTTGTGTAATTTGAGCAGGTTCACTTTCCACAATTTCCTGTGGTTCCTGCTCACGCTCCAACTCAGGTTCAATGATATTTTGTGGTTCTCGAATTTCTTTGAGTTCTACTTTCCTCCCATTGTTTCCTTTAGAGACAAATTCTCTTTCTAGAAAAATACCAGTTCGAGCAACAAACACTTTATTCTCAGAAGGTTTGTAGAAATAATACCCTTTTGTTTCTTTTGGGTATCCCACAAAATTACATTTGTCAGATTTGGGTCCGAGCTTTTCAGAATCTAGACGTTTTACAAATGCCTCGCAACCCCAAATCTTCATGAACGACATACTAGGACGTTTCCCAGTCCACATCTCATATGGTGTCTTCTGAAGCGTCTTTGTAGGAACACGGTTAAGTGTGAATGTAGCTGTCTCTAGGGCATGACCCCAGAAGCTTATTGGAAGATCTGTATGACTCATCATTGATCGTACCATATCCAACAAGGTGCGATTTTCCTCTCAGATACACCATTCCATTGTGGTGTTCCAGGTGGAGTGAGCTGTGATATAATACCACACTCCTTTAGAAGGTCATCAAAGTCTTGGCTTAAGTATTCACCTCCTCGACCGGATTGAAGGGCTTTTATGCTTTTTGCCAAATTGGTTTTGAACTTTATTCTTGAATTCCTTAAAGTATTCAAAGGATTCAGATTTGTGTCTCATAAGATACACATATCCATATCTACTAAAGTCGTCAGTAAATGTAATGAAGTAATAAAACCTACCTCTTGTTAACGAACTCATGGGTCCACATACATCACTATGTATAAGTCCTAATATATCTCTAGCCCGTTCACTGTGTCCAGTGAAAGGGGCTTTAGTCATCTTGCCTAATAAACAAGATTCACATTTTTCATATGATTCAAAATCAAATGAATCCAAAAATCCATCTTTATAGAGTTTTGATATGTGTTTATCATTTATATGGCCCAAACGACAGTGCCAAAATAATAAGTTAAATTGCAGAGTTGATATTATGTAATTGATAATAGTACATTCAAAATATACCTCCCACTATTTTATTCAAATTAATAGACCTCACCATTAATTCGGAAAGCATTTTTATTAAATCTTTCTAGTGAGCCAAGATCCATATTTCATTATGACTTAAGTTAGCTTTGGCTAATCTCTTAAAACATAATTATTTAGGTAGACAACCCTTTTGTCAATTATATCATATATAACTCTTGGATAGTTTGGTAAACAACATTTGTTTCTAGTCCATCTAATGGTACATACCAAACTCTATGCCTCTGAGTCCACAATCCTATTGAGATAACTTAGTTAAGTCGGACCCAATGATTTTAACAGTTTGGATATCACAATTATCCTATCGCATCTTACCTAGATAAATAGGGTACTTTGCTTTGGCAAACCTAGATCAAGGTCTTGATGAGTGTTATTCATTGGAAGGCATCTGATTTAGACTTAATAATTTAATGAGGGATTTTATAAATAAATTTAGATCTCACCAATTTTTAATCTTATTAAGCATGCACATTATTTATCATATCATATCACATACAAGCATAAATAAAGTGCAAAATTAAATGTGTCATAGTTATGGCCCAATCCACTGTCAATCTTTTCAAGCTAATGAAAGATTGAAGGTCAATCTAAGGTGGTAATAGATCTTAAAATAGTAGCTTCCTTGGATCTTCCTCATACATGTGCCTCCTCTCCATCATCATCTTTCCATCGTGTTCTCCATCTTGACATCTTCATTGATTACAGATTGTTACATGATATAAAGAAATCTCGAGTTACATTCGAGGGGATTTAGATGAGAAGAGAATATTACATCAGAATTTATAGAAAGGCACGACATGCAAGCCGTATTTCAAAACCAAAACCACTAACCTATGGGTCAAAAGGCCATAACTGTGCACCATGCATATCACAATAAGCACATAACAAAATATATATAATCAAAGAAAACTATATATCAAATATTGGGATCACGACCATCGCAAGGCCATTCTGACGATGGGGTCCAAGGGGGGGGTCTCCTGGCGTCATAATCTGTATTGCGTAATTTTTTCCATACGAATCTCTGAAATAGTTTCAGAATCATATATTTTAATCCACCAAAACAATCATAATAACAATACACCCGATACATATCATATATGTCCCATTTCAATTAATCATATTAAATCGAATCTGCATACTGCCAATCCAATTAGAGCATAAGTTGTATACTGTTATTACGCCATATAAGATACAATTAACAAAACATCTTATACATGTATATCTATCACTGATATTCATAATACCAGAATACGCATACATACAGAATATTATATATTCAATTTCGATTATTGATAAAATTGTATCATCATATATCATATATATCGAAAACCATATAATCAATTTCAGATCGGTAAAATTGTAACATCACATATCATATATATCAAAAATAATAAAACACGTAATCTGAATTAATCATTTCGCAAGTAGCTCTGATACCACTGAAGGGTTTCGACACAGAAATGCACAACGGAAATAGAACAATTTAAACCAATTTCGAAACCCTAAAACAGGATCCATGCGAAAAACAATTAATTCAGTGGTTAGAAATTTTACCGATTAAGAAAGCTCAAAATGATGTGGTAGAATCTCCAACGCAATTCGAACGGACTGCGTCTCTACGGTATCCACAAGAACGCTCCGCGAATCGTCGTACGATCTGCAGAAGAAGGAACCGCGGTACTAGCCACCAAGGATGGGGATTTTTCGAAACTGTTTTCTCTCTAGTCTCTCTTTAAGAGCGGCTAGGGTTTTGGCTAATGAATAATACCTAAAATGGCTACTACATATCATATATATAGCGATTAAAAGGAATTATTCAAAAACCTAATTTAATAAAATTCGAATTTATATATATATCCTAATTAAGTCTTACTTAATTAATATATCTATATATAAATTATCCTATTAATTTAAATTCGTAATTTAAATACTATCAATCATATTGACATATTTAAATCTTTACAATTTAAATTAATTCCCTTTTAATTACGTTCTATATGTGTGACCCTATAGGTTATTATTACGTTGGCAATAATTTTAAAATCATATTATAAAATTATAAAAAGTGAGCGACATCTAGTAATGCATCATTGCTACCCAAGTAATAATAAGATCGATGATTCGATGCAACCTTTTCGTGACCAATGTTTCAATGTAATTTAATCCTTTTAACCTTAATATCCTAGATTAAACTCGAGTCATGGAATGTGTCATACTCTTCATAATTTAACCGAGTTTTCTTAATCAATGAGTAGACTATATGAAACAAATCACTATTTGAGCATGGCCATGCATTTCATAGTCCTACTCAATCAAGAGTCCTATGGATATCACCCTTAAAATATAGGAGGGTTAAATTCCATCTAGATCACTCATATTCCTCACACGATTCATGATGTACCCAATAATCACCTTTATAGTCCACCCTATTAAAGATGACATTTGATGCTATCAAAGTACATAAATTCTCGTGTAGTAATATAGTGATTTCGAATTGGGAGGACCATTACATCATCATCACTATGAGAATTGCTAATGACACTTCGCATAATGCTCCACATAGAATTCTCATGGTGGGTCTGTCCAGTACATCGTTCTCTAATATGTACCTATGCATTGACTTAATATCTCATATATTTATGACTAATGAGATTTGGTGATCAGTCAATCCACATACTAGTCTTAATGCATCATTGTTGTCCCATCAACAATGATACTCAACTAGGGACATTTAAGAACAATGATACTAATTGTAATTATATAATCTCATGTTCAAGTCACATACTTGAAACTATATAATTTGTATCACTATTTTAAGGATTTTTATTATGTTAACATTTATATAACGCAGTAAATAAAACCATAATAAAATCATTCATTTATTCAATCAAATATAATATCAAAACGTTAAGCAATTATATCAAATAATTGGCCTCTAGGGCATAAACTCTAACACCATGCATTTCATAGTCCTACTCAATCAAGAGGCCTATGGATATCACCCTTAATATATAGGAGGGTTAAATTCCATCTAGATAACTCATATTCCTCACACGATTCATGATGTACCCAATAATCACCTTTATAGTCCACCCTATTAAAGGTGACATTTGATGATATCGAAGTACACAAATTCCCGTGTAGTAATATAGTGATTTTAGGTAGGAGGATCATTACATCATTGTCACTATGAGAATCGCTAATGACACTTTGCATAATGTTCCACGTAGAATTCTCATGGTGGGTCTATCCAGTACATCGTTCTCTAACATGTACCTATGCATTGACTTAATATCTTATATATTTATGACCAATGAGATTTGGTCATCAGTCAATCCACATACTAGTCTCAATGCATCATTGTTGTCCCATCAACAATGATACTCGATTAGGGACATTTAAGAACAATGATACTAATTGTAATTATATAATCTCATGTTCAAGTCACATACTTGAAACTATTTAATTTGTATCACTATTCTAAGGATTTTTATTATGTTAACATTTATATAACGTAGTAAATAAAACCATAATAAAATCATTCATTTATTTAATCAAATATAATATCAAAACGTTAAGCAATTATATCAAATAATTGGCCTCTAGGGCATAAACTCCAACAATCCCCTCAATATTTTTAACAATATTTATTCATTATTAGTATAACCCGCAATATTAACAACCAGATCGTTCCCAGGAAAGAGGGGGCTTTCCGATAAGGATTTCTCCCTATTGGCGCGCAATTAGGTGACCAAACCCCTTTCCTTGATAGAACTTTCTAGACATTATCAATAATGCAAATAATAATATGAATAACTTGTCATTTCAATTATTGATTTAATAATATAAAATATTGTGACAATAATTGAATCAATAACGTGAGATACTATGCAGCAATTACTGTAGCAATAATTGAAATAAACTGAGTGACTTCTTACGTAAGCATCAATAATCAATATCGTGTCTTCTTATGCAACCACCATACGACATCGCATTTTTACCACCGGGTATTTCAACAGTTAACGGTAAAACTTTTGTCGTTATTTTCATAAAAAGATATTTCTGTCATTTTCTAACTCCGACCGTAATTTCGTTGAGGGGTCCACCAATAATTATGTCGTTGTACGAATATTCCCTGTTAAAACGAATATTCCCCGACCAAACCAATATTTTATAACAACTTGCATACTTTGTAAAATTTATAAATATTATCCACAACTATAATATTATATCAAATCCACACCTTAATACTTAAAAAAAATTTCGAGAGAATTAATCTTTATTCATAAAATTTGGGGTCTTACAATAAATAGATGAAATATAGATATATAAAATTGTGTATAAAAATTTATATTCGTATATCTATAAATATAAATAAGCAAGAGATAATTTAACTAAGTTAAATCAAATGACTTATCTCAATTACTTGGACCAATTTTCTCTTCTCAAATAATCAAAACTTTGGTAAGAAGAGATATTAAAGCTTTAGAGAGAATATGTAGGAAATGAGAGTAAGCTTTTCTTTTCACTTGAATTGGCAAAAACAAAATGAATGAAAGACTCCATATTTATAGAATTGTTGAGGTCGGGGGAAAAATGGTAATTTTGAAATCTATTTTTGAAATCAATGGATGAGATTGTTTCAACTTTATTTTAATGGTTCGGATGTAAATAAAGCACACGGATTGCCAGCAAAAAGGAATTCAATTTTTCGCCCATGCACTTCTTTGATAGCTTAATGCAATTAATGCTAAATCAAAGCCAATTTCAACATATCTTAGTAATTCGGTCAAAGCATGTCATAAACAACCGTGTCCCATAAAGAGTGTCACCAAATGACCAAGTGTTTGCACGCACACACAGCTATATATGTATATATGTAAAACTTATATATATATATATATATATATATATATATATATGATTAATATGTGTATGCAAGAAATCTTTTTGCCCAATTTTGTTTTGTGAGTTTGAAAGAAAATAGGATCTCCTTGCCTTGGAAATTTTTATATGAATCAATTTATTTAACACTTGATATTTAAATTATCAAGATCAATTAAAATTAATTCAAATAAAATTTAGATAAAAGTAAGTAAAATAATTAATTAAATATCAAACATATTTAATTAATTTAATTACTTCATAATTGTTATCATCAAAATATACTAAAACTTTGGAGACCTATCAATCTCCCCCTTTTTGATGATGACAATTATAAAAATATTTTTTATTAAGGGTCTCTCCCTAAAATTATGAAGCTCCCCCTTACTTAATGAATATTTCAAATTAGTATATTCAAATGAGTTTAATTATAACAGTTATAACATTTTATCAGTTTATATGACATCCCATAAGTAGTTCATATAATATTTTTCTTCTCCCCCTTTGTCATCATAAAAAATGATGGGGAGAAAAACTGAACCTAGAGAAAAGGTTAGTCTTTTGTTCCTGCAAAAAGTTAGTAATAAGAATAACATTCATAAAACTATGATAAGTTTTTCTAGTAGTAGTAATAGTAGTTAGTATTAGTTAGTTACAGTCATTCAAAATATGTAGTTATATTACAAATACGTCAAATAGTTAGATGTCATCCAGATTAAAAGGAGAGAAATATTGAGTAGTATCTGGAAGATTGTCATCTGGAAATAGTTGTGCTACATGATCAACTGGTTCAACACTTGTTCTTGTAGTGAACTGATATGGACCCATTAATAGTCTATTGTTCTCCATCATAAAACAAACCATATTCTTAACAAAATGCAAGGAAAATTGTATGTCTTCTAATTTTTCTATCATGAGATTTTGGTTGTACAGAAAAAGTTGGTTTATACTGTTAAGAGAGTCTATTTTGGTGGCCGTATTTATGTTAGACTCTATTACCTCATGATCAAAAGGTTTAAAGACAATCAGTGATTGAGGTGGAAGATTGAGATGAGAGACAATATTGCTAGTTGGAACTAATTAAAACTGATGTTGTGAGACATTTATCTCCAAATAGTTGAAAATGTGAGTGAGTAACAGACCAAAACCTAGACAATTATTGTGGAAACAGAACTCATATGAAGATAACGGAAAGTAGGCTAAATTATAAGGCATGCATTCATTCAAAATACTTTTGATAAGTTCCAAGTCAAACGAAATTAATCTTTTGTCTTCTCTAACAGGCATGAAATTGTTTCTAAGAAATTTTCCCAAAAACTGACTCTCAGTAGTGAGGAATTCCAGTCTAATTTTACAAGGAAAATCAAACAAAGCAGGTACCATTTGGTCAGTGACAACATACATATTGTGTTTAAAAGCATACATTCTTCAACAAAAATGCCAAAAAGGATGAAGATAATAATTGAGCCCGGGTAACTCTAATGTGGAAGGATGAAGTTGAAGGGCACTGACAAGGAAATGTTCATCAATGACATATGCTTGGCCTTGAATGCATGTGGTGATACTAGTTAACAGACCAGATGAGTTTTTAGAAAAATCCATATGAGTGTAAAATTCAGAGATGAGACCAGGATAAATAGTTTTGTCATAAAATGTAACCATACAATCCCACCCAAGATTTTTGAGTTTTTCAAATAAGTCTGGAAAGCTGTTAAAAGTGATCACATTTCCTGCAGACAGATTATGTCTCATGATTCTATATTTAGCTTGAACAGATGCAGTAGTCAAATGGGGAACACCATGAGAGAAATGCAATTCAGAGTGTAAAGGAAGTTTCTTGCATTTAGATGAAAGAATAGTAGACATGATGAAGAGAGAAGCAGGTAGCAAAGGTGATGAAATGAAACTAAGAAACAACCAAAGACACGAATGCACCATACTGGAAAATGAACTTATATATATTGAAAAAAGGTAATGATATGCATCAGATAATTAATATATACTGACCTAAGAATATATACACGAAACATAACTAGTCAAGATTAGCAGTAAATACAAATATAGATTCACAAGTAAGAGAACCATATTGTGAACTGTAGATAAGAGCAAAAAACATTTAATTTAAATAGTAAATTGGATGTTTTTCAAATCTGATATTTTAAGAGGGTCAAAAACAAGATTCAGTAAATAAATTTCTTAATTTGCCACATCTCAAGTATGAAATATTTAATAAAGATGTAGCATAAAGAAATAGTCATATTCACAGAAGTTAGTTTCTCAAAATATAGTATATGGCTACAGAAACATTCAGCAGTATTCATCATTTATAACATTCCTTAATATAACACGACACATAATTATATCAAAAAGTAGATACCATGCTTTAAATAAGTATTTATATCACAATAGTTAATACAAATTGGTCAGACCAGAAGATGAAGACTATATATGTGGCAATATCCCAACAGTGTCAAAAAAGTTTCAGAGAGGCAGGTAAGATGTAATATTCATTATTTATAGCATAACTTAGTAGGATACGACAAACATGTAACTCAAACCAAAATTAAAAAAAATTAGTGGACATCAGTATCCACACCCAACCAAATAATGCACACAATATTATTCAATCAAACAGATATAAAAAGTTACAGAAAATTTACCTGAGAGCAACTAAAGCAAGAGAAAGAGATACCATTAGTGAAAAATAATCATGCTACATGCACAGAGTCTTGATGGAGATGAGTAGACATAAAATAGAAATGTTACAGACAAAGTAGATTTAAATTTGAAGAAGTAGAAGAGTTTTGTGGTGACAATTTAGAAGATAGATCTAATTTGAATGTTAGATCTGAAAGAATGTATATATATACAAGAACTCCTTCTCCCTTTTTGATTTCCAGATCTGAAATTTTATTTGAAATAGATTTTGCGCACACGAATCTTTTAAAGATTCAAATTGGAACAACATGAGTTTAAAAGAATGTTGGCTTACAGAAAGTGTTAAATAGAAACTGATTTAGTTTGCAAAGTTTAGGTTTTTAAAAACATTGAAAACCGATGAACCAGAAGTAATAATATTGATCTTATTGGATCTATTAAAAATAGAAATCAATTTTCGGTCGAACAAATTGATAGTTGAGATAATTTTTTTTATAAAAAAATAAGCAATTATTCGGAGTAACTTTTACCAAAATAAATGAAGAACTAACAGATCTGGCTAATCGAGATAAAATTTATGAATATATCTAATGAATAAGCCTTAAAAAAATTACACTGATCGTAGATTTGAAGTTTTTTGATTTGTAAGAATATGAGATTTAAACAAAATACGATTTCAACAAACGAAATTGATAAAGGTTAGAGAAAAAACCTTTGTTTGAATGGATTCTACAAAAATTTACATATTTTGGCTAAAAAATTTAGGGTTTTGTAAAAAAAATAAAAATCAGTCAAATAGATGAAATGAAAAGTTTTAAAAAAAACTTTAGAAAACACATATTTACTTGATTTTTCAATCAAGCAGATCGATAGAATGAAGCTTGAATGATAAATAAATCGAATCAATACTAAATTTTAAAGTAATCAGAGAGAATGAGAGTGAATTGGTGATGAAGAGAGGAAAGAAAGAGAGAGATGGCGAAGACGAAGATAAATGAGAGAGAAAGAAGAAGTAAAAATGAAATAACAAATTAATTTTGTTATTTATAGTTTGACTAACCAGATGAATTGAACGGTGACTGATTAATCTTATTTGAGATGAATGGTTGGGATAATATCTCAGGTGTAAACAGTTGTGTTTGTTCGCTGACTTTGATCCATTGGCCGAGATTGAGTTTAATACTTGATCGGCGGTGCAAGTAGGTGATCCGTGAGCTTTTATTGCTGATTGATGATTGGTCCTATTGGGAAGTCATGGATTGAAGCAGGTAACCATTGGATCTATGCTTAAATGAATGGTGCAGATTAAATCCTTTATATACATACCAAAAATTAAATAAATGAACTAAATTAAATAAAAAGAAATTATTAATTAATTTTTAATTATATTACTTAAATATTAAATTTTTTAACTATATCACATAGTTTAGAGAATTAAAAAATCATACTAATGTTTTGTAAGTAAAGTTTATAACCATGGATTTTTTTACGGTTGTAATATAAATATATATAGAAGTATAATATATAATATTATCATATATAAAAAATTAATAAATATATAAAATAAGTTAAAATTTAAAAAGCTAAGTTAAAAATATTAAGAAGAAATATCTAACATACCTAATTCAATTCGTAATTTGCAAAATCTATCTAAACTCAATGGTTTAGTGAATATATCAATAATATTTAATTCAGTGTCAATGTGTTCTAATTTAATAGTTCCGTTATTAACATGATCACGTAAAAAATGATGTCTAATATCTATATATTTTGATCTAGCATGCAAAACGGTATTTTTACTAAGATTAATAGTGTTTGTATTATCACATAGAATTGACACACAATCAAATTTTAAATTATAATCAGCAAGAATTTATTTCATCCACAGTATTTGTGCACAGCAACGTGCAACAACAATATATTCAGGTTTAGTGGTTGAAATAGATACCGATTTTTGTTTCTTAGAGAACCAAAAAACTAAACATCCTCCTAGAAACTGAGATGTACCATTGGTAATTTTTCGATCGACATGATGACCTACATAGTCAGAGTCTGAAAAACACATGAGATTAAATGGTTGATCTTTAGGATACCATAATCCTAATTCTGTGGTTCCTTTAAGATATCAAAAAATTCTTTTTATTGTGACCAAGTGAGATTCTTTAGGATTTGCTTGAAATCTAGCACATTTACAAACACTAAACATAATGTCAGGTCTACTTGCAGTTAGATATAGCAAACTTTTAATTATTCCTCTATATTTCTTTGAGTCAACATTTTTTTTCATTTTCATCAACAATTAATTTTTCAGTAGTTGACATAGGAGTATTAAGAGGTTTTGCAAATTCTAAACCAAATTTTTTGATCATTTCTTTACAGTATTTAGATTGAGATATATGAATATCTTTTTCTCCTTGTTTGATCTACAATCCGAGGAATAAGTTTTATTCTCCCATCATACTCATTTCAAAATCTTTACTCATACTTTCAGAGAAATTGTAACAACCTGAATTTTCAGAAGTTATTAAAATAAGAATTTAGTAAACAAAATTCTTAATATAAGATGTGTTGATAATATATATTGTAAGGAATAAACATGTGAATGATATTCTTATTTATATATGATTTAATTATGATGTATATACGAATGAATATGCAAGTATGCTTGCATTAAGAAAAGCTGTAAAGTCCTCTAATAGAGTATAGAAACATATGTACAAGGACTTAGAATGAATTGATCAAATATGTTAGGTTGATCCTACATAAGCAGAACAGCTTTGTAAATTCCTTAAAAAGAAATGATGTATAAGGACTATAAACATAGAAAGATCAAACATGTTAGGTTGATCTTATGATGTAATAGATAGGCTTGTCTGATCGTCGAGCACCGCACCAGAAATTGTAGTCTGCGAGGAGAGTCAAGGATAACTCGAGAGCTATCAAGGCAGATTCGTAGTCTGCAAGATAGTAGATCTCGGAGTTTGTAGACTTTCAGGAGAGATAAGGAAGGATCGTAGTGTGTCGAGTAAGGCGTCCTCGGAGCCATAGACTGCTGAGGAAGTCATGTTCAGAATCTTAGAGACAGCCTGCCTACGAGCTAACCGAGCATCTGCCAAAGTCAAGTCAAGAATCGTAGACTATACTCAGAGTTGTAGAGTCTACTAACGGCCAAGTCAAGGATCGTAGACTACACTCAGAATCTTAGAGTCTACTGATCGTATCAAAGGAAGAAATCGTAGTCGAGCAAGATCAGATGAAGACAACAAGCACAACGACAGAAATCGTAGTGTCGAGATCTAATCTTTAAGTCGTAGTGTCAGTATAACCGAAGTTGAATCGTAGAGTGCAGAACTAAGACCTCAACAGATGTGCTCACAAAGCCAAAGAAGAATCGTAGAGCAAACACAATTCTCAATAATTGAGCACTCCCAGAATATCCAAAGAATGAAGCCTCTGGTTGGTACTGTAAGGATACATCTTACCTAAAGGAAGCAAGAGAGAACTCAATGAATGGCATGCAAGCTATTAGAAGATCTAAGCATCAACTTAATCAGCATCCAGATTGAGTTGTGAAGCCATTCATGATAAAGTCTTCCATAAGAGGATCATAAGAAGACTTCAGTAGCTGACTAAGGAAAGTCAGCTTGTGCAGTAGCTGTCAAGTAGAAAGATGACAATGATCTTGGAAGTAACCAGGATCGTAGTGTTTGCCAAACAAAGAAGGAACTGATGGAGTATATACAAAGATACTAGTCTGCCTTTGAAGAACAAGGCTAAAGTGATTAAGCACTGGGTCAATCCATTAATGATAAGTGAACGGGAGATCACAAGGAGAAAGCGAGCTAGACACGCCACAAATCTGAAGTGTCTTGTTAATCAGAAGGGGCCAGAGCAAGGAGTCAAGCCATCAGTATCTGAGAACAGTTGAGGCAAAAGCGAAGTGTTGAAGCTTCAGACGAAAAGAAGGAAGAGTTGTTTTACACTAGAGATCAAGTGACCACTCTTCAAGATTGTAGTGTTGACTCTACATGTCAATAAACATCAGTCAATAAGACAATACGATCAGGTTCGAGAAGAAGTGCATCAGAATAGTTGAGTTCGAACAACTGAGGATTGAAGTATTGGCAACGGTTCAATCTGAAGGTTGGCATTCGGACAAAAGCTTATTGAGAGCATCGATGCAAGGACAACCTCTGATCAAGAAAACAGAAGGGAGAAATAAAGTCGACGACCTGCCTGAGACATCAGAGTGGCTGAATACAAAGAAGATCAAGAGAACCACTCTACGAATCACCATGAACTGAAAGCTGAAAGTGAACAAGTGTAGAACCATGTCTGCAAAGCATTCAAGAAGGGTTCAGGGATTGCTAAGTGCCAGACGAAGTTTACTAAAATCATAAAGACTTAGCAATCCCAGATGCTGATGATGAACAGCTGATACCAGATGAAGATGAACAAAAAAGAGTGAAGATCAGCTGCACCAAAGAAAATATGGTCCAGACTCGAAGCAGAATGCAAAGAGGACCGCATCAAGTTCAAAATAGGTACACATCACCCATCTTGGGTCGCCAAATACATGGTACATAAAAATACAAATACAAACTAATTATACAACAGTCGTGTAAAATACGACAAAACATAAACTGAGAGTTTTAATAAGAATATTGTCATCTAGACAATATCCACACTCAATGGAGTCCTCATTACATTTATTATCACACTATTTAACAAAATAGTGAGGACTACTAATGCTATCATCTAGACCGTCACTCCATTCCCCGACTCGTCCCAGCTATATTCTCATTTCCTGAAGAGAACAGTGAAAGAAAGGGTGAGCTCAACTAGCCCAGTAAGAAATATTATGACTAAGATAATGCAGAATAAATTATCATTAGTCTTTAACAATGTTAAACTGATAAAATACAATAGACATCAAGTTTAATCTACAAATGAATAAGCAATCCATTAAAAGAGTCAAGTAGAGCATAAAATCTACTATCTTCTATGATTTAAAAGATTTTCATAAACTTTATCATTTGAGACTCAAATAATTAATAAATAAACCATCATCCATCCCCGCACCACGACCAAGGATTTTATGTAATCATCAATGGTCATGATTATACCAAATAATCCCTCGGTCATAATCATACCAACAATCGCCCACCAATGAACTATGTGCCAATGAGGACTTTTTACCACATCATTCGTTATATTTACGGTCATAATTATCCCGAATAATCTCTCGATCATAATCATACCAAGTCCATCTCTCACACGTAAGCCAAAGACTTGACTTTCATCATAATATAAGCATGAGGATGATGACAATAATATAAGCATTAATCAACGAAAACAAGGATAAATATTAAAGACTTTAAATTTATCCAAATATTATCCATCACTTAAATAACTCATAATCTAATATTGTTAATATTATAATAATATTTTAATCACTTCTTAAACTTATAAACAATTTAATTTAATTGTTTACACTTTACCAAATAATGCATTTAATCATTCAAAATGCCATACTCATAAGATTTCATCACCAATGATCAAATCACTCATCAAAAATCAGATATACCTTATATAGGATTTTCAAGTCCTAAAATCCTATTTACCAATTCTTCAACTTCACATAACATATTTAACTCATATGTTTCAAAACTAAACCATTTTCATGAAAAATTACCAAATCAACTTATTATTTTTCTATCCTTTGTCCAAACATATATACATATATTTCATACACAACAAATATTTTTTTATAATTTATCAACTCTCTTAAGTTTTTTTCAAAAATCAATTTCTAATTAATTCCTTAAGAAATTAGCTACCTCAAGTTTAACTCTAGAAATTCCCAAATCTTGGCAGGATCTTACACATGTTAACGTGAGCTTCCAGTTTAAATTTCATGGTCATCTGAGTTATAAATTTTCGGTTATAGCATTTTTTCATTCGAAAAAAATCTAAATATTGAAATGGTCATAACTTGCTCGTTTTAAGTCGGAATAAGCTCATTTTTGGACAGGAGGTACTTTATACCATATATTTTCATGTCCCAAAAGGCCAAAATTTTTCTCACAAATTAAGTGGCCGAAAATGTCCTTTTAAATATTTGGGCAGTAGCCTTTTTGGTACTTTGCAGTTTTTGACTCCTTTGCTAAAATCAGTCAACACAAAAATCTAAAATACCTTTTCCAGTGATTCCACTTGGATAAGTTAGAAAACTCATAGATCTAACTCTAGAACTTGACCACACTCAAAAATACAAGATATAATAGGAGATATGGTGAATTGAATTCCATATTCCATTTTCACCAAAATCTGATTTTCAACCCTTTGCGATTTCTAAGAAACTTTCACGTTTTCACATAATAACCAACATAACTCATCATGACAATGACATAATAATTCAATAAAACAAGTTCAAGAATAAATTTTAAAGATTTATAAGTTAATTTATCCTGAACTCATTAATGTCCAAATTGTCAACATGATACTGCTTTGTGGAGGAAAATTCAAGAATGCTCAGAAAAATATTTTCACGAAAAGATACAGGATGAAGTGCAAATATCAAGGATATTCCACTAATTTCAAGGAATATAGAAGCCAAAGCTTTAACCAAATGTGTATAATAGAATATATGAAACTGCAAATGGATTTTCGCCCGCCATGCGGTAATCCACGTAGCCAGATCATTTCCATAATTTAATAAGAAATGAATACAAAGGATCATTCACCATGCATGTGGTAATCCACATAGACATGTTATTCCAATAGAATAATAAAGAATGAAATAACAGAAGGATTCACCATGCATGCGATAAATCGCATGCATAAAGTTATTCCCAATGTAATAATAAATAATGGAACCGTGTCACGTTAAACGCATACATATAGGATATTCCGACAGAATAATAAAGAACGAAACAAGGTCAGGCAAAATTTGCACCGACATGATATTCCAACAGAATAATAAAGAATGGAATAACAACAAAAATCATCATGCATGCGATAGACCGCACAAACAGGTTATTCCAACAGAATAATAAATAATGGAATAAATGTAAGAATTTCAAACGTATGCGTTACTTAGCATGATAGCGATGAGTTATTCCAACATAATGATAAAGAATGGAATAATGAGAAGAATTTCATCATGTATGCGGTACTTGACATATAAAAGTTATTCCAATGTAATAATAAGGAATGGAATAATGTAAGTTCTCTTCATGAATACGAAAAGAAATAATACCCCTTAAGTATAACGAATAATATCCCTTACCTTATAAAGAAGAGTACTTCTCGGAAGCGGGTAGGGCGGGGATATACTTGAAGAAAACTTGCACTACGCTCAAAGCTTCTTTAAACTCTAAAGAAATACGCTCAAGATTATAAAAGAGAATTCTACGAATTTACGGTGTGATTTCAATTCTAACTAAGCATCCTATTTATAGGAAAATAGAAAGGATATTATGCAATAAAATATATATATATATATATATATTTTATTTAAAATCTAATAAAACAATTAACTTTATAAAAAAGTATAAAAAGATTTTTTTATATGAAAAGATTTTACTAAAGATTTTATTATGCAAACACTATGCATAATAAAATATATTATATTCTAATTATTGTCTAATAAAATAAATAACTTTATAAAAAGTATTATGTATTTTTATATAAAATGATTTTACTATGCAAAAACACTATTACTATGCAAAACACTATGCATAATAAAATATAATATATTCTAATTATTGTGTAATAAAACAAATAACTTTATAAAAGTATTTTATTTTATATAGTTTTTTTTTTATTATTTTATTACATTAATAATACTAATAAAACAAAATTTATATATATATATATATATAAACTTCCGTGACTTCATTAAAAGACACCTCAATATATTTAACAACATTTATCATTATTATTATAATTCACAATATTAATCGATCAGTCGTTCCTGTGAAAGAGGGGCTTTCAATAAGGATTTTTCCTATTCAAGACGCAATTAGGTGACCAAACCTCTCTCCTCGATGTAACTTTTAAACATCGTTAATATTGCAAATAATAATATTAATAACTTTGTTCGTCTCAATTATTGATTTAATAATATATAAAATATCGACAATAATTGAATCAAATAACGTGAGATACTATGCAACACAATTATTGTAGTAATAATTGAACAAAACCGAGTGACTTCTCACGTAAGCATCATCAATAATCAATACCGTGTGCTACTATGCAACCACGCATATTACTGTACTTTTACTACCGAGTAGTTCAACAGTTTTAACGGTAAAACTTCCGCCGTTATTTTTATAAAAATATTTTTGTCATTTTCTCAATCCGACAATAATTCCGTTGTGGGGTCCACCAATGATTGTGCCATCGCCGTACGGATATTCCCCGACAAAAATAATATTCCCCGACCAAATGAATATTATATAACAACTTGCATACTTTTCAAAATTTATAAATATTACCCACAACTATAACATTATATCAAATCCACACCATAATATTAAAAAAATATTTTGAGAAATTTAAATCTTTATTCATAAAATTTGGGGTCTCACAATCTCCCCTCCTTATGAAATTTTGCCCTCGAAATTTATGTACGTACCTAGTATGCCGAAGAGGTGAGGATACCTTGACTTCATTTCAGATTCTAACTCTTGAGGTATAACCTTTGAGTGTTGAATACGATCCTTCTTATCCAAGATTTTAACACGTATTTCCTCATATGTTAAATCTTCTGCTATCTCGTCTAGTTCTAATTCAATAATGTGGTTCGGGTCGTCCACATATTTACGTAACATCGATACGTGAAAAAAGGTTATGAACACGCAACATACTTGGCGGTAAAACGAGTCTATAGGCCATAGTTCCTACTCGATCAAGGATTTCAAATGGGCCAATTAAAATCGAGGGTTGAGATAACGCCTTCTTGAACTTCTTTCATCATTCATGACTGTAGTGTGTTTGAGCGGCTTTAACTTTATCGATTAAAGTCGATTCTACTCGTATATTCGTTATCTTCACATGGGTCCCTAGAGTCTTTAACTCTATCTTCATCATTTGTAAGTTATACAAAATGGGTTTTTGTGTTAACAACATCACACTCGTAAACACATACGATCTTTTACTCAACGCGTCAGCTACCACGTTCTCTCTTCCACGATGATATTGAATGGTATGATCGTAATCTTCAACAGCTCGAGCCAATGTCTTTGACTCATTCTGCGTTCATTTTGGTTGAAGAATTATTTAATGGTTGAAGAAATGGGTTTTGTACTGGGGTCAATACAAAATTTGACTTCACGTTCTGGGGTAGGCAAAGAAGTCTTCAAGAATACGTCAGGAAATTTATTAACAATAGAAATATCATTCAAAACTGTGACTCTCATCCAAGACTTGGATAGCACATGTAATGAAGGTTTCTCCTAACGGAGTTTCAACAGATAAGTCAAAGTTTAACTTCTCTGAGTCAAATTTAAACGTTGAAGCGCAAAGCAAGAGAGATAAAAGAATGGGTAGAACCCAGATCTAATAAGGTATAGACTTTTCAAAAAATTTATAATTAACTTAACGTGCTAACTTCGTTCGGGTTACTCGCTTTTTGAGAAGTCATGAAAAATGCTCTTCCCGAAAAACCACCGACTTTGTTTTGTCTCAGATCGCCTTTGGTGCCATCGTCCCAGCTGGACTTGACTTCACTAAACGAAAAAATCGAGCTAAATGACCATCTCTTCTTGAAATTTCTACTTCTATTATCTTGGCCATGATTACCACCGAAGTGGTTTCCATTCTTGGCATGATAATTTCCCTCACGATGGTCATCATTGTTCCGATGGCCGTTGCCACCGGTACGATTATTATCGTGTTGTTGGTCGTTACCTTTTGGTTGTGCTAACTCATTATCGCGCTCCAATAACTAAGCCCTATTCACAACATCTGAATATAACAAAGTTTATGAGAAATGAGGTATTGACGTATATCGGGTTTCAAACTTCTTAGAAACATTCGCGTCATTCGCTCCTCATTATTGACCAAATGGGATACAAACCAGGATAACTCTGCAAACTTAGCCTCATACTACGATACGGTCATATTATTTTGCTCCATTGCTTATCTCAACATTTTTAGATGCCATTTTCAAACACTGTCACAAAACAAGGGTTAATTGACATATCACATATTATCCCTATACTCTGACCGACTAATTAAATACCAAATAAACTTTGATACCAAGGTAGCATCAAGACTTGGATATCACCTCACAATGAACTATCAACTGCCACCGCTATTCTCTCCCTCCCTCCTAGTTTTCGGTGCATCTCACATCTAGAAGTCACAGGATCATATCCTAAGCTTTGATACTAAGTTGTGACGCCCCCAAAATAGGTACACATCACCCATCTTGGGTCGCCAAATACATGGTACAAAAATACAAATACAAACTAATTATACAACAGTCGTGTAAAATACGACAAAACATAATCTAAGAGTTTTAATAAGAATATTGTCATCTAGACAATATCCACACTCAATGGAGTCCTCATTACATTTATTGTCACACTATTTAACAAAATAGTGAGGACTACTAATGTTATCATCTGGACCGTCACTCCGTTCCCCGACTAGTCCGGCTATATTCTCATTTCTCAGAGAGAACAAAGTGAAAGAAAGGGTGAGCTCAACTAGCCTAAGAAGAAATATTACTAAGATAATGCAGAATAAATTATCATTAGTCTTTAACAATGTTAAACTGATAAAATACAATAGACATCAACTTTAACTGCAGCGGAAAAAGCAATCCATTAGAAGAGTCAAGTAGAGCATAAAATCTACTATTTTCTATGATTTAAAAAGATTTTCATAAACTTTATCGCTGAGACTCAGCTTAATAAATAAACCACATCATCCCTGCACCACGACCAAGGATATTCATGTAATCATCAATGGTCATGATTATACCGAATAATCCCTGGTCATAATCATACCAACAACTGTCCACCAATGAACTACAGGCCAATGAGGACTTTTACCACATCATTCGTTATATTACGGTCATAATTATACCGAATAATCCCTGGTCATAATCATACCAAGTCCATCTCTGCACGTAAGCCAAAGATGACTTTCATCACAATATAAGCATGAGGATGATGACAATAATATAAGCATTAATCAAACGAAAACAAGGATAAATATTAAAGACTTTAAATTTATCCAAATATTATCCATCACTTAAATAACTCATAATCTAATATTGTTAATATTATAACAATATTTTAATCACTTCTTAAACTTATAAACAATTTAATTTAATTGTTTACACTTTACCAAATAATGCATTTAATCATTCAAAAATGCCATACTCATAAGATTTCATCACCAATGATCAAATCACTAATCAAAAATCTGCATATACCTTATATAGGATTTTCAAGTCCTATAATCCTATTTACCAATTCTTCAACTTCACATAACATATTTAACTCATATGTTCGAAACTAAACCATTTTTTATGAAAAAATACCAAATCAACTTATTATTTTTCTATCCTTTGTCCAAACATATATACATATATTTCATACACAACAAGTATTTTTTATAATTTTTCAACTCTCTTAAGTATTTTTCAAAATCAATTTCTAATTAATTCCTTAAGAAATTAGCTACCTCAAGTTTAACTCTAGAAATTCTCAAATCTTGGCAGGATCTTACACATGTTAACGTGAGCTTCGGTTTAAATTTCATGGTCATCTGAGTTATAGAACTCGGTTATAGCATTTTTAAATCGAAAAAACCTAAATATTGAAATAGTCATAACTTGCTCATTTTAAGTCGGAATGAGCTCATTTTTGGACAGGAGGTACTTTATACCATATATTTCCATGTCCCAAAAGGCCAGAATTTTTCTCACAAATTAAGTGGCCGAAAATGCCCTTTTAAATTTTTGTGCAGTAGCTTTTTTGGTACTTTGCAGTTTTTGACTCCTTTGCTAAAATCAGTCCACACAAAAATTTACAATACCTTTTCCAGTGATTCTACTTGGATAAGTTAGAAAACTCATAGATCTAACTCTAGAACTTGACTACACTCAAAAATTCGAAATATAATAGGAGATATGGTGAATTGAATTTCATATTCCATTTTCACCAAAATCTGATTTTCAACCCTTTGTGATTTCTAAGAAACTTTCACGTTTTCACATAATAACTAACACAACTCATCATGACAATGACATAATAATTCAATAAAACAAGTTCAAGAATAAATTTTAAAGATTTATAAGTTAATTTATCACGAACTCAATAATGTCCAAATTGTCAACACATGATCTTTGCTTTGTGGAGAAAAATTCAAGAATGCTCGTAAGAATATTTCCACGAAAAGATATCTTTGGATGAAGTGCAAATATCCAAGATATTCCACTAATTTCAAGGAATATAGAAGCCAAAGCTTTAACCAAATGTGTATAATAGAATATATGAAACCGCAAATGGATTTTCGCTTCGCCATGCCAGTAATCCACATAGCTTGAGATCATTTCCATAATTTAATAAGAAATGAATACAAAGGATCATTCACCACGCATGTGGTAATCCACACGCAAGAAAGTTATTCCAACAGAATAATAAAGAATGGAATAATGAAGGATTCACCATGCATGCGATAGATCGCATGCAAACAAAGTTATTCCAAATAGAATAATAAATAATGGAACCGGTCATGCAGAAACGCATGCATGTGATATTCCGACAGAATAATAAAAAACGGAACGGTCGCAAAAAAATCAAGCGTAAATTCCAATGTAATAATATAGAATGGAATAATAAAGGATATTCTAATAGAATAATAAAGAATGGAATAACAATAGAAATCACCATTTATGCGATAAACCGCAATTGAATGGAATAAGTTATTCCAATCAGAATAATAAATAATGGAACCAGTAGAATAATGCGTAAATGAACGCATACATGATATTCCAATAGAATGATAAAGAATGGAATATCGAGAAAGAATTTCACCATGTATGCGATACTTCATACATATTCCAACATAGTTATTCCAATGGAATAATAAGAATGGAATATGTAGAAGTTCTCTTCATATATGAGTTATTCCAACATAATAATAAGGAATGGAAATAATACCCATGAATACTGAAAGAAATAATATCACTTTAGTATAACAAATAATATCCCTTACCTTATAAAGAAGAGTACTTCAACCGGGTAGAGGCGGGGATATACTTGAAGAAAACTTGCACTACGCTCAAAGCTTCTTAAAACTCTAAAGAAATACGCTCAAGATTATAGAAGAGAATTTCTACGAATTTACGGTGTGATTTCAATTCTAACTAAGCATCCTATTTATAGGAAAATAGAAAGGATACTATAATAATATATATATATATATATATATATATATATATATTATTTAAAATCTAATAAAACAATTAACTTTATAAAAGTATTCTATTTTATATAAAAAGATTTTACTAAGAATAACTATGCAAAAACTATACATAATAAAATATATTATATTCTAATTATTGTCTAATAAAACAAATAACTTTATAAAAGTATTTTGTTTTATATAAAATAATTTTACTATGCAAAATACTATGCATTTATTATGCAAACACTATGCATAATAAATGTAATATATTCTAATTATTATCTAATAAAACAAATAACTTTATAAAAGTATACATTTTATATAAAAAGATTTTATATCTGAAAAAACTATGCAGCATTATGCAAATACTATATAATAAAATATAATATATTCTAATTATTGTCTAATAAAACAAATAACTTTATAAAAGTATTCATTTTTTATATAAAAGTTTTTCTGCTTTTATTACATTAATAATACTAATAAAAAAAATTTATATATATATATATATATATATATATAAACTTCCGTGACTTCATAAAAAGACACCTCAATATATTTAACAACATTTATCATCATTATTATAATTCATAATATTAATCGACTGTGTCGTTCCTAGGAAAGAGAGGGGCTTTCAATAAGAATTTCTCTCTATTCATAGCGTAATTAGGTGACCAAACCTCTCCTCGATGTAACTTCTAGACATCGTTAATATTGCAAATAATAATATTAATAACTTTGTTATCTCAATTATTGATTTAATAATATATAAAATATCGACAATAATTGAATCAAATAACGTGAGATATTATGCAACAATTATTGTAGCAATAATTGAACAAAACCGAGTGACTTCTCACGTAAGCATCAATAATCAATATCGTGCTACTATGCAACCACGCAGACATCGTACTTTTACTACCAAGTAGTTCAACAAAGCAGTAAAAACTTTCAGTTAAAACTTCCGCCGTTATTTTCATCCGATAATAAAATATTTTTATCGTTTTTCTCAATCCGACAATAATATTTCACCAAGGGGTCCATACAATGATCATGTCTTTTCAAAATTTATAAATATTACCCCAACTATAAAAAGAATATTATTTTGAAAAAAACAGAAATATTATTATAAAAACAACTCTCTGCATACTTTGCAAAATTTATAAATATTACCCACAACTATAACAAATTAAATATCAAATCCACACCTAAATAATATTAAAAAAATATTAAGAGAAATTTAAATCTTTATTCATAAAATTTTATAATCTATCTAAAAAGGTGAAGAGAGAAAGTATACTAATGATGGAAACTCAAATGTCTATAAACTTTCTCTCCATCCATGTTTTAGGTTGAAGATGACAACTTAAAAGAGACCTGAAATGGTTTTAAGAGCATCACAGGTCGATTGAATGTGAAGTAATCTTTGCCGATGGGTTAATGTGTCTTGTACATCCTATGGTCTAAGTGTTTAATGACACACAGAGTATGATCAGATCTATAAGAGAATCTTGAAGATTCATAGAAACTGATTACCTCTATGAATCAACCAGATACTAATAAATAGTAGAGTTGATTTTCACTCTGTGAACATTTAAACCCTGTGAACATAACTTAGCAAAAGATGAAACCATCAAGGAAAAGAGTGTTTTATTAAAATGACAGATTTCTCTCACACTCACCACCATGCATCTCAAAATATATTTTCTAAATGAAGTATATGCATGAATACGATTGATGGTGGTCAATATGATGATTATCCAAATATATAAGGAACAGGGGTTTAGTAAACTAACCTAGCAGGACCCATTTAACCATGGGTACCAAAAATTAGAAATGTATAACCTGCAGGTATTTGGTCAATCTGATCACACTAAGGAATGCCAAGGCAAAAGACTTCAGTCAAGAAGATTCAACCAGCAGAAGTCTTAGGATTGTTCAGAAATAATTCTGACAAAACTCCTATATGTCAAAGTTTGTCCTTGAAGACCTGCTGAGCTAATCTAAATAAAGCTCAAATGGTTGCTAACCTTTATATGAAAGCAGGCCACTCAACTAAAGATGAAAAAGGGTCTTAGATGCTCAAGCATACAAAACTTTCCCTAAAGGAAGCCCACATCAGAGGACCATCGAGCATCAAATATGAGGAACTTATTGCGGGAGCAGAACTTCATGAGCACAAGCTGACAAGGAAGACTACGTTCGTAGTGCTGTCAAAGGATCATAGAATGATCAACCTTGAAGATACTCATTTCTACGATATAAGAAGATTTAATGACTTCAATCAGAAGGAGATATGCAAGGATGCTTCCTTACGTGCATGAAGAAAATGAAATCACACCTCACTGAAAAGACAACATCAGCCGTGGGGGAGCAGTGATCTGTTAAGGAACAACAACGCTGGAATATTCTATGAAGCAATGTACTAGCTACAGAGTCCCAAAACTTTGTGACTGATGAACCAAATGAAGATCCATAGTCAGTAGGAACGTCTCAAAACGTACTATTGATAACCTATCAGCCACCCAACTCAAAATCATGGAGTGCCTACAATTAAACATCTGATCGTAGTGTAAGAGCAGGAGGACACTAGGATTACTGCAAATGCAATTGACTAAAGATTGGGATAGGACCTCCCCAACAAAAAAGGTTAAAAGAGATATCAGTGCAAATTACTCCTAAAGTACTTCATCTGGAAAGCGCCTCAGGGACAAACCTGACCCTTAGCTCACTCTAAGAGGTTGGCTCTTCCTGAGCTACCTTAACCCAGAAGGATTGCTTGATCAAGTTCATCTCAAGGACCAAGACAGTCAACGATCGCAGAGTAGAGTTTGAGGGAACTCAACGATCGTAATGTAACTTCAACGATCGTAGTGCAACCTTAGCAATCGTAGAAATAGACTCGACGATCGCAGTCTTACAAGAGGCTACCCTTAACTTATGAGGAGTTGGAAGAATATGACAATTGCCCAACCATTCAAATTGTGAGGAGATAAGTTCGGATGCTAGTTGGAATGATGTCTTGCTAAAGAGAAGTACCCAAGGCTTTATGAAGCAAATCAGTGGCTGAATCATAAAAATTCAAAATGAGAAGAATTGCCAAAACCATCCACTGCAACATCTCTCAAAAGTTGATCGTTAAGTTAACTAAGGAAAACGTAGAGTCCATAACTATCTTATCATGCTACGCTACGAACCCAAGAAGTCAACGGTCAATCCACGTCAATCAAACGTCTACTCTTCTAAAAGAGACATCTAACTGAAAAGTTAATGGGGAGTTACATCTCGTTACTGGGCATCGTGCAACCAATGGCTAGTTGACACGTCATAGCGTATGCAGTGTAAGAAGGAACTGCCATAAAGACAAATTCAAAATCTACAAACAGTTACCAGAACCCATAGAACCTCTCTCCCTCCCTTTTTTAAACCCTAGAATCCTCTTCGAAGCCAAACGAATCAAAATTCTAGAGCCCAAATCACATTTAGCTAAATCTCTTCGAACCACATACCATATACCTTGAACTCCTCAAATGGCAGAATGGAAAGTTATAACGGGTATTCAACTCGGCTTTACAAAGTTTGAAGAATCAGAGATAAAGTTCAAGGACATACTTGAACTCGTAAAGGAAGTTGGGTTCTCTGAGTGCCTAGAGGCCAACACTCTAGTTTATACAGAGCTAGTGAAGCAGTTCTACTCAAATGCTTCAATGAACTCTGGGCTTCTTACTACTAAGGTGAAAGGATCTAGTCTGAAGATAAGAGCATCAGACATCAATCAATGTCTAGGGTTTCCCAATCAAGGTCTGATAAACCTGGATAAAGTCGACATTAAACAAGGTAAGAGGCTAATGCCGTACCAAAGAAACCCTAGTCTGAAGGATTCAAAGAAGAAGGAATTTCCTGAGGAATTCGAGTTCCTTGCTGAGATAGTGGGAAAATGTATACTGTGCAAAGACACTGCACACGACACTGTACTCGATAAGCAGTTGAAGATTATGTCTGCCATAGTTCTGAAGAAGCAAATCAACTTTGGAGTTATCCTGTTCGATCAAATCTCCAAATGGATAGAAAAAGCTGAGTTGAAGAAATCTACAAGCAAACCACTTACAAAAGTATTTCATGGAAGACTGCTAAGCATAGTGATGAAGAAGAAGCTAGGAAACAAGATCAAGGATAATGAGGGAGAACCTCTGAATGTGCACAAAGTAATGTCTCCACAACTGTTTGTGAATTAGAAGAAAAACCCAAAGGAAAATAGGAGCCTAACATAAACTAGAAGCAGCAGAAAAGTCTCTGCAAAGTAGAGAAAAACAAAGGAGGTGGAAAGCTCTGAGTCTGATGACTCTGCATCAGTTGCTGCCATACTGGTGAAGAAGAAGCCTAAAAATGTGAATAATGCAGAGGTTTCGTCAAGACATGTCTCCACTGACAAGAAGAAATGTTGCCTCTTTTTTAGTTCTAACAAAAGAGCTCTAACTCATGCAAGCATACATGTGTCAACAAGTAATACAGAGTAAGTAGAGTATCGTCCCACAGAGAAAGTTGTTTAATTTAAACTACTATTCATCAATTAAATCACTATTCTTATATGCTTAAACTAAATATTATAATTTTGAAATTGTTCCAAATGCAAATAATAACTAAAATGAGAATAAGAATGTGATAAAGCAAATCTGGAAATAATGGGATCCTAACTTCATTTAATACTTCATCTAATTACCACCATTATGCAAGAACGTTCACATATCACAGGAAAGTAGCCAAGAGCACTAATATAGACATAGTCATTTTTCAATGTACTATGCCCTACTCACACAACATCCACATGCGATAGACACCATGTAATCATCAATGTAACCAAAATCACTATATGTCTATGTGAAATTGCAACTATATTGAATTTAAGCACAAGCCCTTATATTAACTCATACGGTGAATTATTATATGTCTATCTAATTCACGAAATATACAAGCTATGGAAAATAGCCCCATATACGTATGCTATCATGATTACAATCCATACTCGCATGTTCATTGTCAATTCCATACAAGTACTGAAAACGAATGGTGATCAAGCATTTATGCATGCAAAACAACCATGATAGAAATTCCTATTGATATGCAAAATAGTCCAGCAATCAAGCACGTAATTAAACTACATATTAAAATCCGTTAGAATCTCATAATGGAGTTTAATTCATGACTAAACCAAAAGCCATCAAGGGATCAAAGCTAGCCACGGTTAATAAGCAAACAATTAAGAGAGAAAGGGTAGAAATGATCAAACCCAATTACTGATTATATTCCAATAATAATATTCAAATCCTCATATAAATCCAGCAAAATAACAATAGTAATCCACAATGATAGAAAATCCCAAGAAGAATTAGAACAGATGGAGTTTAGGCTTTGTTCTTCGTTGGAATCTCTTCCAAAGTGTAAACCCTAGTTACGATATGAAAATATGTCAAAAGTAATGAAAGATACGTCTGACACCAGTCAGAAAATCATTTTTAATTAATTACAACCTTTAAAATTAAAAATTAAAATAAACATTTCAAAGACAGAGTTATCGCAAGCGCGTGCGGTCGCGCGCTCCCCCAGTGTAATCTCTCGACAAAGCGCGTCTTGAATCTGGAAAATCCGTGCCATCATGAAAGCGCGCGTGTGTTGGCAGCATGGCCGGCTTCTGCGCTTCGCATTACAGATTCGTTGCAGTTGTTATTACTGCAGCTCGCTTTGTCTCATCTGTTCATTCCTTCCATGCTTGCTCTTCTTGCTCCACTATATCCTCATGCCATGTATCCATCCGCCTAATGCCATCTAGCCTCACCAAATTATGACATATCCTGCACTTTTATGCCAAAGGAGTTCTCAGTACATGCAATGCAAAATAACATAAAATGCAACTAAAAATATACTAAAATATACTTGAGATGGGCATAATTCGTGTGAATTGATATCCAATAAGTAGGTGTAAAACCCACTTATCAAGAAGCAAGGAGCAGGAAAAAAACCAGCATCAACTGCTGAAAACCCAAAAAGAAGGAGTAACAGACTACTCCAAGAAACACCCAAGAAGAAAGCAAAATGGATGAAGAAATCAGTTCCAGCTCCCCAAGGAAGCACATCTAACAAAGAAGAGGACGTAGAGTCAAAAGAAGAAAAGGAAACTGATGATCTCGACTGAATCCCCGGAGATTAGATCCAGCAATGAAGGTGGAGCTGGATCCATGAAAGAAGATGTAAACTCTGCTGATGAAGAAGAATATTTAAGTCCTATGGCCAATTCTTAGAGTACTCACTTTGAAGTTGAAGAGAAGCTGCAAAATGACTCATCTGAATCTCCAAATGCAAATGTCCAAATAAGCTCTCATTATGGATCAAAAGATGATGAGATCGAAAAAGAAATACATGTCCCTTCCAATGATGAACATCAAGGAAGCTTGCCTGATGACTCAAAGGCCTCAGATTCTGAAGAAGAAGAAGAGTCTGATTCTCCCATAGTTGAACCTCCAAGGAGAAGGAAGAGCTACAAATTGATTGCTCAATTTGCCTCCAAAAAGAAAACTGGCAACTCTACTGAAGTCATTGAATTAAGTGATGAGGAATATGAGTCACAGGAAGAAAGTGCTGAAGATGAGACTAGCACTGGAGAAGATGATTCCAAGAAAGATATTGCTGAAGAAGGCTCTAAAAATAAAGACAAGCAAGAAGAATTCACTGATAAATCTGATGAAGCGAATCAACAAGATTCAGGCTCAACAAGGGAAGAAATGGATAAAGATTCTGATTCTGCACATAAGGAATCAGAGGAACCAGAATATTATCCTATTCTCTCTCCAGGTAGAATTAGCAGAAGAATTGTAGTAGAAGTCTTTGATGAACCACCAACTGAACCAGCAACAAGATGGATAAATTATAGAAATGAACAACTTCGAGTTGTAAGAATGACCATAGATGAAGTGCTTCACAACTGGAAAAACATGGAATTAGACTGCACAACAATACTGTATAACTCTGAAGATATTCTGATGAGATGGTTCTTCCCGTGGATGCCATGGTTGAAGGCACATACTAATACTGATGAGAGCTACTTTAGCTGGTGCTATTCTCAGTTTCCCAATCTAGAGCTGGTCTCACAAAACTTCCCAAGGGTAAAGAAGTTTGCAACCATGATGATAAATGATAAGCCCCACTACAAAGTCTACCGACATGATGAAAATCATTATATTCCTTATGATCGTAGAGTGGACTCTGATGGAAAAAGGAATATGACTAAGACACTGATCGTAGAGTTTGTTCACTCTACCACTGATGATGATCAAGTCCAGAATAAGATGTCTCCATCTGCCCTAGCACAGCTATCTAACATTCCTTCATCCTCCCACAGCGATTGGTATTCAACGATTCCTCAAATTCTCAATACTTTCAAAAATCTGTCCAAGGATGAGAATCGTAGAGTTCAACCTAATGATCAACAAGAGGCTGCCCAACCAGATGATCAAATTTCCATGGAGCAGGAATTGTTAAAGAATTCTGATGACTTAATTGAGAAGATATCTCAAATCAATGAAAAGTTAAAGATGCTGACTTCAATAGAAGATAACTCAGTTCATTACAGAATCCAAACTATTATGGCTGATGTATCTCTAAAAATCAAAGAAAGAGATCACATCTATCTGAAGGCCATAAATGATCAAAAAGAAGAAGCTCTACGAACACAGAAGGAAAATGAAGAACAACTCCAAGCCCTCTTTGACAAGATTGACAACTTGAATCAGTCCTTCTCTATGCAACTTGAGTTAAGCCAATAAGAACTTAAGATTAAAGTCGGTAACTCCTCCTACCTGATGGAGCAACTAATGTTAAACATGGAGCAGATCTCCCAAATGATTAATGACAAAAACGGGGAGAAAAAAAAAGCATAGAAAGAGGCACTCAAGGAAGAGCAAGAAGAGCAAAAGGAAAGAAGAGAAGAAGACAACAGCACAAGAAGTAGCTAAGTCATTATCTGAGGGGGAGCCAAAAGATGATGAGCCTGTATTTGCAAAGGCTGAGGGGGAGCCAGAAGAAGAAGAAGGGAGCAGAAAAAAGAAATGAAGTCAACATCCCAGGGGGAGCAGGAGCAAACAGACCAAACAGATGAGTAGCTGATCAACAGACAACCTGAAAACATATATGGAGCCAAAAGAGGTATATCTCTAACTAGTTAGGTATATTCTAGATCCAGGATGTAAAATGTCAGTGTATTAAATTCCATATTATTATAAATGACATTCATGATTATCTATTTTAGAAATACAGCAGCTCACTATATATAAGATTCATTCATAACATGCATATGCACTTATTATTTTTGTCATAATCAAATAGGGGGAGATTGTAAGGAATAAACATGTGAATGATATTCCTATTTATATATGATTTAATATTAATGTATATATGAATGAATATACAAGTATGCTTGCATTAAGAAAAGTTGTAAAGTCCTCTGATAGAGTGTAGAAACATATGTACAAGGACTTAGAATGAATTGATCAAATATGTTAGGTTGATCCTACATAAGCAGAACAGCTTTGTAAAGTCCTTAAAAAGAAATGATGTATAAAGACTATAAACATAGAAAGATCAAACATGTTAGGCTGATCTTATGATGTAATAGATAGGCTTGTCTGATTGTCGAGCACTACACCATAAATTGTAGTCTGCCAGGAGAGTCAAGGATAGCTCGAGAGCTATCAAGGAAGAATCGTAGTCTGTAAGATAGTAGATCTCAGAGTTCGTAGACTTCCAGGAGAGACAAGGAAAGATCGTAGTGTGTCGAGTAAATCTTCCTCGGAACCGTAGACTGCTGAGGAAGTCATGTTCAGAATTATAGAGACAGCCTGCCTATGAGCCAACTAAGCATCTGCCAAAGTCAAGTCAAGAATCATAGACTACACTCGGAGTCGTAGAGTCTACTAACGGCCAAGTCAAGGATCGTAGACTACACTCAGAATAATAGAGTCTACTGATCGTATCAAAGGCAGAAATCGTAGTCGAGCAAGATCAAATAAAGACAACAAGCACAACGATAGAAATTGTAGTGTCAAGATCTGATCTCGGAGTCGTAGTGTCTGCATAGCCGAAGTTGAATTGTAGAGTGCAGAACTAAGACCTCAACAGATGTGCTCACAAAGCCAAAGAAGAATTGTAGAGCAAACACGATTCTCAACAATTGAGCACTCCCAGAACATCCAAAGGAATGAAGCCTCTCGTTAGTACTATAAGGATACATCTCACCTAAAGGAAGCCAGAGAGCACTCAACGAATGGCATGCAAGCTATTAGAAGATCTAAGCATCAACTTAATTAGCATCCAGATTGAGTTGTGAAGTCATTCATGATAAAGTCTTCCACAAGATGATAATAAGAAGACTTCAGTAGCTGACTAAGGAAATTCAGCTTGTGCAGTAGCTGTCAAGTAGAAAGATGACAATGATCTTGGAAGTAACCAGGATCGTAGTGTTTGCCAAATGAAGAAGGAACTGATGGAGTATATACAAAGATACTGGTCTATCTCTGAAGAAGAAGGCTAAAATGATTAAGCATTAGGTCAGTCCATTAATGATAAGTGAACGGGAGATCACAAGGAGAAAGCGAGCTAGACACGCCACAAATCTGAAGTGTCTTGTTATTCAGAAAGGGCCAGAACAAGGAGTCAAGCCATCGATGTCGAGAATAGTTGAGGCAGAAAAGTGTAAGTGTCAAGCATCGCACTAAAGAAGGAAGAGTTGTTTTTCACTAGAGATCAAGTGAACACTCTTCAAGATCATAGTGTTGACTCTACATGTCAATAACCATCAGTCAATAAGACACTATGATCAGGTTCGAGAAGAAGTGCATCAGAATTGTTGCGTTCGAACAACTGAGGATTGAAGCATTGGCAACGGTTCAATCTGAAGGTTGGCATTCGGACAAAACCTTATTGAGAGCATCGATGCAAGGACAACATCTGATCAAGAAATCAGAAGGGAGAAATAAAGTCGATGACCTGCCAGAGACATCAAAGTAACATATCTGACGGGGTAGGTAAAACAGTAGACTGCAGTGTCAGAAAGTCAGAAAAAGATGTCATGTCATATCTGCAGTCTTCACCAAATAACTCGAGATCTGCGAAGCAATTTGAATAGCTTTCAACAGTTAGTTTCCAATGGGAAGATTGGGAAGCAGTATAAATCAACAGAGCTTCAAAGATCAAGAGTTGCTGATGATTGCTAAGTTGAAGAATCATTGAGTTATTGGGAGTGCTATTGTTGACTCTACGAGTTCCACCAAAGATCAATAGAACAAGTCTCAGTGACAGTGAGACTACATAGGTGGAAGTGAAACAGCTTTGAAGAAGAACTCAAACAGACTAAAGTTTCACTCAACAAAGATGAGAATGCCACTGAAGATGGCAACCAAGCTGAGAACCGAGAAGGCCAAGAAGATAACATTCATAAGAGTGGCTGAGTACAAAAAAGATCAAGAGAGCCACTCTATGAATCACCATGAATCGAAAGCTGAAACTGAACAAGTGCAGAACCATGTCTACAAAGCATTCAAGAAGGGTTTAGGGATTGCTAAATGCCAGACAAAGTCTACTAAAAGAACAGAGACTCAGCAAACCCAGATGGTGATGGTGCACAACTGATACCAGATGAGGATGAGCAGAAAAGAGTGAAGATCAGCTGCACCAAAGAAAATGTGGTCCAGGCTCGAAGCAGAATGCAAAGAGGACCACATCAAGCTGCTAAGTACAAAAGATGTTTAGAGCTTAATGACATCTTAGCAGCTCAGCAGCAACAACAACAACTACTACAACAACAAGAAGCCAGGGCCTGAGGGGTCCTTTTTCGGATGGACTAAATGAAATTCCAAGCCTGCTGGGCTTGAAGAGTTCCTAAGGAACTAGAGAAGTTCAAGGTCTGCCGGCCTGAAGAGTTCTTAGTGAATCAAGTCCCAAGGTCTGCTGGCCTTGAAGGAATCTTAGTGATTTGAGGTGCCGCCTTCCTTAGTGGAAATCTCGCTAGTTGAAAAGGAAGAGTGGATTAGGAGCTTCTCTCAACCACTTAAAACCCCTTGTGTCTTTTACTTTATGTCATTTACATTATGTACATTAACTGTTATAACTACTATGTATGTTTTAACTGCTTACTACTAAAGTAACTCTACGAACAATGTATGTCTGATTATGAATATATCAATGAAGGGGATCTTTTACTTATTCCGCTGTGCTTGAAAAGATTCTTATGTTTGTCATTTGCTACTTAATGAGCAATACAAAATAATATATTAAAAGTATTTCAAATTCAAGGATCTATTCACCCCCCCTTCTAGATCTATATTGTGCCTACTGGGAACTAATATATATGTATTTATATATTGGGAAAATGAGGTTTAACAGTTAATTATACTGTTGAAGAAATTAAATAATATTAGTAATTTAATTAAGTTGAAATTATAATATGAAATAAGATAATTTTATTGTTATGCCTTGTTGGCAATGAAATTATTATGAATTAATTTCATAAATAATGTGATTAATTCACTTAATTTAAATAGTGAATTAATATGATTGTTTTAATAAAATGAGAATTAATATATTACATATAATTTAATAGCCTAATGTATTATATTATGCCCAAAGTATATGAAATGGTCTATGGGGTGAGGAAAACTAATATATCTATAAATAAATATTGGATAGAGATTAATAAATTGAATTAATATTAAAGATGGGACTAAATGTATGGATTAAATAAATTATCTCGAGACAATTTATGAAGAAAAGAAATTGATTAATTATACATAATAATTGTATAATTTATTAAAATAATTAATGGATCAAATACTAATCATTTTAATGAAATGTTTATTATTTTACATAAAGGTGTTTATGAATATAATTATACAAATTATAATTGTATAATTATTCGGTGTAGTTAGCTAAATAATTTAGCAACATTGTTCAAGTGTGGCACTTAGAGAAAGGACGATGTATCATATAGTAAGGAAATAATAAAATAAAATGAAAATAAATCAAGGGGAGCTTAATTGGGTTCTACCAAACATGGCTTAGACCCTTTGTATTTTCTAACTGCTGAGACTCTTATGTTCTAGTAACTGATAACCATGTAAGAGAAAACTACGTTAAACTCCTTCATCAGTTTATTTCATTTGTTGAGTTAGATAATAAGAGGGAATAAGAGTGAGTTCTCTAAAATTGGAAGAGAAATTCTGAGAAAGTCAAGGATGAAAAGAATGATTAGTCAAGCAATTTTTATCCTCTATCAAGGCTTTAGAAGATTCAAGAGGTAAGGAAAAGAATTATAAAACTTCTAGTTCTATTTCTTAGAAGTTCTTCATTGTTAGAATTGATTTGATTGTATGAATTGATAAATTTGATTATGGGTTGTTGGGTGTTGATTAATCTGTCAGTATCATCCACAGGTAGAATTAAGGCAAACTAATATGAATTTATGGGTGAAGGGGAAGAAATAGACTTATGTCTAATTTTGAGCATTTTGGGTCTGTTTTAAGGATGATTATAGTGATGCAGATATGTGTAAAAATTTAAATTGAACGATGCATGTTACACTCCTCTGAAAAATGGAAACAACCCAATTTGAATGAACTAAAACAGAATTAAAACGAATTCGTAGTGAATGAATTCGCTAAACATGTTAAAACATGAAAATAGAATATGAACATGAGTTTTGGGTTAAGATTTAGGTTGGTTTATGTTTCTGTAAATTGTTATTGTGACAAACAAGTTTTTTTAGTTTAATTTGAATATTTATTGAATTAAATAAATATGTTTTGATGATTTAATTATTGGGTTAAATAATTAATTGATGAAGTTATGGAAGATTAATTTAATTATATGTGTTATATTAATTAAATTAATGTGGAGAATTTTATTATTCAAAGTATGTATTTAATTTAGCTTATTTAATTAAATGAATTATTTAATAAGCATAATATTATTCTAATTAATTAGAGATTTAATGATTTGATATAATTAATAAATGAGAATTTAATTATGTGACTATGTGAATTAATGAGAAATTATTCTATTTTATTTAATAAAATTAAATAAGATATTTGATTAATTTCTTAATTAAACTATATAATAAATAAGTTAATTAAAATAAATTAAAAAGAGATTATTAAACTAGCCAAACAGGGCCTTAAGGGGAGTTGGCCAGTTAACCCACGAAGGGATTAACTGACCACAACAACGTCAGTTTATCTATACGTATTCAATCATTTGTTAAAAATCTGGAAAAACAAGTTCAAAGAAAGTTAGAGAGAAACAAAGAGTATTCAGAGAGAAAATTGAAGGAAAGTGTGAATTGAAGAAGAAATAGAGAAGAATTTCATCTCCTACTAATCTACGCAAACTAGCAAGGTAATCTCTTCAACCCAAAATTTAATTTACGTTCTTATATTTTGTGAAAAACTATTTCAAAGTCCTCTATAATTGAAAGGATTAATAATTGATGAGTATATGATGTTATATATGTTAGTATATGTTTACAATATATTTATATCATATATTTATGTGATTAAAGTAATCAATTTCATGTAAACATGCTATAATCAGAGTTTTTCCATTAAGGGGTGTTTTGAGTTCTATGTAAAACAAATATTGTATGATCAATGTATGAATTGATGATCTATGTGTATATACATGATAATATATAATCATAACACGTTTTCTACCATCTATGTTTGTTTTCAAACCATCAATTTCATATAAATATGTCGTAGTTGGAGTTTTATAGTTTTACAGAGAAAAATATATGAATATGACTTATAAGTATAAAATTTTATGTTTAAATTGCATATTAATCGGTAAATTGATGAATGATTTCGTTTAAACATGTAAAAACAAAAAGAACGAAACTTAAACGGACTAATTTGGTCGAAAAACGAGTTCGCAGTGGTTGATTTCATTAATAATGTTAAAAATAGAGTTTTTCATAAGAATAATTAAATTATGTGATTTGATTCAAGTGATTGTATGAATTAAGTTGTTAAAATCATGTTAGAAAGGTTGGGTAAAGATTATATATGAATTATAGTATCTGGGTATGCTTAAATTAATGTATGGACAAGGAAATTAGAAGTTATGGCCCTGTTCTGTGTTCTTCACGAGAATATATGGTTGAACTTGTGTGAGATTTTTGGCCTAAATTGGCCTTGTTATGTGTTCATGAATCGCAAAAAAGCTAAATCGAGTTCTGTAAAAACCGCCGTAGTGGCGGGTGTTACCAAACTAAATTAACCCGACCCGACGAGAAAAAAAATAAAAAAAAATAATTACTTAAAATATTTATCAAATAAAATAAATATTTTAATTGAGATATTTATGGAATAAAATAAATATTTGATGGAAATTATTATTAAAATCTTTATCAAATAAAATAAATATTTTAGTTGAAATATTTATGGAATAAAATAAATATTCGATGGAAATTATTATTAAAATATTTATAAAAAAATGAATATTTTAATTGAGATATTTATGGAATAAAATAAATATTCAATGGAAATTATTATTAAAATATTTATCAAATAAAATAAATATTTTTGTTAAAATATTTATGGAATAAAATAAATATTCGATGGAAATTATTATGAAATAATTTATTCGAGTGTACTATTATTAAAATAAGTAATTAAATTAGAAGGCTAATGATTTGTTAAATAAAGTGGAGTTTATATTAAATAATTAAGTAAAAATGTGACTAGTGGACAATATAATAAGAGAATTATAAAAATAAATTAGAAAAGGTCTTGTGACCATATAACTGCTATGTTTTGTAACTGGTTAAACCACGTTAAAAAAAATGATGATGTCCATGAGATGATATGATGATGTTTAAACTTAAGATTTGAGATTTCAGTCCTGTATATGTGAATGGTGGTAATGAGCAGAATTTTAACCAAGTTAACAAGTTGTATTAAAAGAGGGAACTAAACTTACAAGGTTATTATTAATGTAACAAATGAATGTCGTGAATATATATGGTATGTGTGTAGGACTTGTGGTGACCGAGAGTAATAATCGTTTAGCCTACACACGAGGCAAGTTCTCTAACCCTAACTTTATCTGAGTAAGTTCCTAAACCTTGTTTCTTTATATAAAGAAAGTTCCTTATTTTATCTTGTTTATTATTGTTCAAGTCAAGATTTCATATTAGATGCTATCATTCTTTAAAGGCAGTATTCCTGTTATACAATACTTATTTGATTGTATACATCTTGAATTTTATTATTCAAATTGAATATCAATTATTGTTGAACCTTGTAAGACTAGCAAACCCTTATTGATTCGACTAGTCCATAATTGATGAACGTTCTAAATTTCAGAACTATTGTTGAGCTTATCTAAACCAAACTTCCTTTGGTGTGGACTCTAATGTCAAACTGAGATGAAAAACCCTGTTATAGAGGATTAATTATGCTTTAGCATTAAGATATTGTGCAGAGTATGGTACTAAGGGTCGATCCCCCTAAGTACGAGAAGAAGAGTCCATAGTCTTATGACTGTTAAAGGTTTCAAGTGTAAACACGTGACAACCTATGACGTAGTTCAAGGTCTTATGACCCTCAGAAGTTCTTTTGATTCTTGTTATTCATTCTTGATTCAAAAGTCGAGTTTTCTTATTTCAGAAGTCTTTGATTCATTCGCATGTTATTATTTTATTATTATATTATTATACTGGTTGGCAATCGTGCTCACTCTTGTGTAATAATAACATTGAAGTTAACAAAAGAAAGGTCCGGCAAGCCTTCTACTAGTAAAGGCAATGGCAAGGTTAACAAGTGATGAAGACTTGTTGTTTATTTGTTATGTTATGTTTCAGACTTATGTTTAAGTTGTGTAAGACTTAATATTTGTTTATGTTTTTGCGTTTGAGATTTAAGGTTAGTATGACCTAGGATTGATGTATTTACATTCAGATGTTATAAGTCCATAAGGAGGGTATTTATTTCTATCTATTTATGGTTTTTCGTTTATTATGGATAGATAGATACATGATGTTTGGACAGTGAACACCAAATCCCGTGGGAATTGAAGTATCCAGATTTGGGGGTGTCACAGGTTGGTATCAAAGCTGTAGGTTATGAACCTTTGGTGGGGGAAAAACCTTAGGTAGTAGCCTTATAGAAGAACGATAACATAGTGGTGATAAACTCTTATCGAGTTCTAAGAAATGAATTCTGTAATTCATTGAAGATAATAAAAGACTTTATGTGCTTATGTGATAAACTTATGTGCTCACGAGTATCGATTAGTAAATAAAACTTAAAACTGTGTTGTCAGGATGTCAGATGTTGGAGGATCTAGTCGAGCTGGGGAGGAGGAACCCTGAGTGCCTAGAGAGGAGGAGCCCCGAGACATTCTTGTTGTCCAGGAGCAGTTGGTGCAGAGAGAGCCATCTCTGTTGATCACTGTTGTTGGTCAGGAGCATGAGCCTGAGTCAGATCTAGAGGAGGATCCTGAGGAGGACGAGGAGGAAGATGAGTTCCCACAGAACTTTATTGCAGCTCGGATGTATGATGAGGTATATGACCGTAACATTGAGCTTCAAGATAGAGTCATAGAGTTGGAAGAGTTGTCAGATGAACGCCAGGCCACTATAGGACAGAAGAATGAAGAAATCCAAGGTCTTGATGCACATCTTGGAAATGTGGAGTGGAAATTGGTTCACCTAGAGGGTGAGAATGAGGATGTGACACCTCCAAAATAGGTATACATCACCCATTCTGAGTCGCCAAATACATGGTACATAACTTAAATACAAACTTAATTAATACAACTGTCGTGCAAAATACAACAACATATAGCTGAGAGTTTTAACACATATATTTTCTTCTAGACAATATCCAAACTCAAATTCAATCTCAGTATAATTATTATCAAACTATTTCATAGAATATTGAGGACTACTAAAACAACCATCTGGATCGTCACTCCATTCCCCGACTAGTCCCAGCTATATTCTCATTTCCTAAAGAGAACAGTGTGTCAGGAATAAGCATGTGAATGATATTCATATTAATATATGATTTGATTATGATATATATGAATGATTATGCAAGTATGCTTGCATCAAGAAAAGCTGTAAAGTCCTTTGATAGGTAATAGGAACATATGTACAAGGACTTAGAATGAATTGATCAAATGTGTTAGGTTGATCCTGTAGACACTCGAAATTTTCTGTGCACCTGTTACTGACATTGTAGGAGGGCAGATTCATCTTTCGGAGATAACCTGAAAGACAGCTCACATCCATTCCGGATACTACCGAAAGTTCAGTCTCAACCCAGAACACACACCGGGAACATCATTTCAAAACTCGGAACACACACCGGGAACATCATTTCCAAACTTCGGAATACACACCGGCAAGATCATTTCCAACCTTGGAGATAACCTCGAGTTTCATCCTTGGCGATAACACCAAAAAATGCTATTGCAGTTTCGGTGATAATTCCGGAAATGCTTGTTTCAAGTGCATGCGATCAGCTTCAATAAGACTTCCTGCCGAGGCACTCATACCTCAGACCCGGAGCTAACACCGGGCAAACATGCATTCTCACAGATGACCTTACCGCATTCAAACACCTGCAGCAGTCCAATCTCAGATGTAACCCTGAGCAACGTCTGCTTTCAACTCAAACCAGTGATAACCCCGGTGAGGAGTCAAATGTCATCTTGCCACCTCAACACTTGCGTGTCGTCTCAACACTTCATACATAAATACATACAACAATGTCCTACAAGAACCAAGGAGTTCCAATCCCGAGTGACTATTACACCTGGCAGCACACCGGATAGAATTTGAATCTTGAAGACCATGGGCATGGTCCCCTCTTCCTGACTTCGTACAACCTCTAATCCATGTCATTGCGTAACTCTCGACACAAGCAGTTTGAAGAAGGTCGTATATACCTCGTTCGGATGCTCGGATTGAAGTTCTGCAAGTTCGAGCGGACATTACAGTGCACAAGTGCACATACTTCGAGACGACGGGACCCGCAGAACCCAGAGCACCCCGGGCGGCCCTTGCAGTGCAAAGCCAAGAGTGCATCCATGGCGGCAGCAGTGCATCTCATGGCTACAGCAGTACACCTACTGACTCCCCCTCTATAAATAGAGGGCTTGGGGTGGCCATTTTTAAAAAAAAAGAAAAAAGGTGAGGAAGCCCTGTCAAATTTGCTCTGTACACACCCATATTGAGTGCTTGCTCTTTTTAAACACCTGTTAGCCCACATATAGCTGCATTTTTATCAGGCGGGAGCTGAGTGTTTATCCATATAGAGTCATAGAAGTCTGCATTGGCAGCCCACTGTAAGCCTTCTCACACTCTATAAAGCCTTTCTCTTCATCTTTGCACACACTATTCTACACATTGAGAGTCGTGTTGTGTGCCTATGCCCGCACTTCGGTCCGTGGTTTTCATTTTTATCTGTATATATATACTTATATATGTATATATTTATATATGGACTAACATTATCGAGTTATGCCTCAATTGAGCCTAGACTTATGTTTGAAGCGTTTATTTGGTTATATATATATATATATATATATATATATAATAATTGTTGTCAGACATATCTGATGAGCCTAGACTTATGTCTAGAGCGTTTACTTGCTTATATATATATATATATACTTATATATATAATTATTATGGGATATATCGATGAGCCTGGATTTTACATTCTATATGCTTTCGCTTATATATATATATTTACATTTCTGTCATGCCTGGAGTTTACTTCGAGGCCTTTTACTGCTTTATTTACATTTAAACCAGCCTGGAGTTTACTTTGTGGTGGTTAATCGTCATTTACTGCTTTATTTACTTTTTTAATCCCCCATGTAGTCGCTTCGTGGTGGTTGATCATGTCGTATATATATATATATATATATATATATATATATATATATATATATATATATATATATATATATATATATATATCAAAGATTTATATATATAATTGCTTACTACTTTCCATACAAACTATAGTATCATGTGAGCCTAGGAATCATGTGATCATGATTGATCTCATGAATCTAGATTCTTGTTCCTCGTGATGGACATTTTCAATGTAGCGACTTGTACATTATTCTGATTGTCCGAATGTCCTTGGATGGCTATCATGCCCATAAGGAGTTCGACACTTCTATATATTATTTTCTTGAAGATGCTTCGCATCTCGAAAATAAAAGCAAACAAGCTGACCATTTTAATAATAAAATGGAAGTATGAAAAGGTCTCAATTCCTATTGAGCACAGGGTTTGAAAAACCTCTTTTACAAAACTTCATTGCTATATCTTGCTTAAAATTGAATTTTTCTATAAATTCAAACTCTTTGTATGTAGGTGCGAATGAGGCCTCGCACTACTTTCAAATAATTGTATATTGATCCACACACACACACACATTCATATAACAGTTTCTTGAAAAGTGGCGGTCACCGTGGCAACACGGATGTCAGGGGGGGTGCCTAACACCTTCCCTCCGCATAATCAAGCCCCCGAACCCAAATGAATCTCGGTTTCACAGACCTATTTAGCAGTGTCACATCACTGGGTCAATGTATTAAACCTTTTCCTAGTTGCATTGGTGCAACCATTAAAAAAACACCAACTTGGCGACTCTTAAAGTCAAATCGTCGACATTACATGCTTCGGACCTTTTCACTTGTTTTTTCAAACAAATCTCACATTAACATGAGAACACCAAAGAACAAGTAACGAAAAGGGACAACTAAAAATCCCGACGTCGATAGGTGGCGACTCTGTTGGGGATTCCAGTAAGAAGGCTTAAGCCGCTTTTACAAGCTTTTTAAAACTAATATATGCTTGTGTGTGAATGTTGTATTTACATTTATGATGAATGTGTACAAATGCATTTTACTTACTGCACTGCAAAATATCTATCTGTGATATTAGTGCTTCGCGCATGTCATCATTTTCATAAACGGTGAGACACGTTGTATGTGAATGTATGTTGTGTGGTTCCTCCACCAGGAGGCTATCCTGTTGGTGTTTGATTACTGGACTCGTAGGAAGACTAATTCCAACGAGGCTCGGGAAAGGCACCACCCAAATTCGCTCCAGTTGAAAGACCGGATTAACTTCCCTTCAAGTAGATTACGATGATCTGGGAACCTTCATGCCAAAAAGTCGCGAGAGTAAACCTAAGATAGGTTAACCTCTGATAAACCAAACGCGGAGGAAAGTCTCTTCATGATTTCCATTTTCAATTACTTGTAAAAGCATTTACTTGTAATTTTATTCCATGTTCATCCTTATGTAATGGAAAACATGAAGATTATTTGTGCATACATGTTATCAATTAAGACTCGTTTTTGCAGGACAATATTCCTAAAACGGACACATTATGATAACATTTACATTATCCCTAAAACAAAGCTACACAAGTTTTTTGTAGGGAAATCATTGGGCCTGTTACCCGCTCAAAATCCAAAAAGGCCACGAATACAGTCAATCATGTCTTCTTCTGACCAGTCTAATCCTATTTCTCGAGAAGAATTTGATGGATTGAGTAAACAAATCACAGATCTGGTTGTTCTACTTAAAGAACTGTATCAGTCTACTCAAAGTACAAAGATGCCTACCGTGACGCCCCCAAAATAGGTATACATCACCCATCTTGAGTCGCCAAATACATGGGACAGAATACAAATACAAACTTAATTATACAACCGTCGTGTAATATACGACAAAACATAGCTGAGAGTTTAAACAGGAATGTTGCCTTCTAGACAATATCCACTCTCAAATAGAGTCCTCATTATATTTATTGTCACACTATTTTATAGAATAGTGAGGACTACTAATACACCATCTCGGACCATCACTCCGTTCCCCGACTAGTCCTGGCTACGTTCTCATTTCCTGAAGAGAACAATGAAAGCAAAAGGGTGAGCTCAACTAGCCCAGTATGAAATATTATGACTAAGATAATGCAGAAAAAATTATTATTAGTCTTCAACAATGTTAAACTGATAAAATACAATAGACATCAAGTTTAACTGCAGCGGAATAAGCAATCCATAAGAAGAGTCAAGTAGAGCATGATATCTACTATCTTCTATAATTTAAAATATTTTCATCAATTTTTATCGCTGAGACTCAGCTTAATAAATAAACCACATCATCAAGTCATCCCCGCACTCACGGCCAGGATATTCATTAAATCATCAATGGTCATGATTATGCTTTAATAATCCCTAGTCATATTCATACATACCAAAAGCGCCCATCAATGCACTATGTGCCACCGAGGACTTTTACCACATCATTTATAACATTACAGGTCATGATTATATCGAATAATCCCTGGTCATAATCATACCAAGTCCATCTATGCACGTAAGCAAAAGATGACTTTCATCACAATATAAGCATGAGGATGATGACAATGACATAATAATTCAATAAAACAAGTTCAAGGATAAATTTTAAAGATTTAAAATTTTAGTTTATCCAGAAATCAATAACGTCCAAATTGTCAACATGATACTTCTTTGTGGAGTAAAATTCAAGAATGCTCAGAAGAATATTTCCATGAAAAGATACTGGATGAAACGCAAATATCCAGGATATTCTACTAAAATCATGGAGTATAGAAGCCAAAACTTTAACCAACTGAGTATAATAAAATATATGAAACTGCAAATGGATTTTTGCCCGCCATGCGGTAATCCACGTAGACAGATCATTTCCACAATTTAATATGGAATGAATACGAAAGATCATTCACCACACATGCGGTAATTTACATAGACAGGTTATTCCAACAAAATAATAAAGAATGGAATAACAAAAGAATTCACCAGGCATGCGTAATCCGCACAGACAGGTTATTCCAACAGAATAATAAAGAATGGAACCAGGTTATGCGTAATCTGCACAGATAGGATATTCCAACAGAATAATAAAGAATGGAATAACACCAAAATTCACCAGGCATTCGATAGACCGCATAAACACGTTATTCCAACAGAATAATAAAGAATGGAACTAGGTCATGCGAAATCCGCACAGACGGGATATTCCAACAGAATAATAAAGAATGGAATAACAACAGAATTCACCAGGCATGCGATAAACTGCACAGACAGGTTATTCCAACTGAATAATTAAGAATTGAATAATAGAAGAATTTCACCATGTATGCGGTACTTCGCATATACATGTTATTCCAACATAATAATAAATAATGGAATAACATCTCTTACGAGTATTGTAAGAAAATAATTCTCTTCATGGATACGAAAGAATAATACCCCTTACCTTAGAAGAAACTGGATATTGGAATAGTGAGGTAGCAGACTTCTCTTCTTCTTTCTCTCTATAATTTCTCTCTATAATAATTGCTCTAAAGCTTTAGTGAATTGGTGAGAAATGAAGGAAGAATGAGCTTCTATTTATTGGAAAATATAGTTTTGATAATTGCACATTTTGGGGCTCAAAATATTACAGTACAATACCTTCAACTTTTCTTTCATTTTTAATTTAGTCCTGCAAGTATTATCAAACTTGCACCACCTCCCCTAATAGTAAATAATGTGAATCAATAGTACACACATGTGAACAAATAGTTATAATCATGTGAATTAATAGCAATTAATTGCTCATTTATCTGATTAATTACCCGACTGGTTAGTAAAACTTCCAGACATCAATTAATATCAAAATAAATGTCGATTTCCACTAACACTAATAATTCCAACACAATGGAACTATCAATTTCATCTTTAATCAACACGAAATTATTCATCATTAATATTATAACTCACAATATTTAACAACCAGGTCGTTCCTAGGAAAGAGGGGGCTTTCCGATAAGGATTTCTCCTTATTGGCGAGCAATTAGATGACCAAACATCTCCTTAACAGAACTTCTAGACATTGTAAATATTGAAATTTAATAATATGAATAACTTTGTCTTCTCAATTATTGATTTAATAATATAACATATTATGCAGATGATACTGTGATAATAACTGAATCAATAATATGAGAGATATGATGCAGCAATTATTATAGCAATAATTGAGTATAACTGAGTGACTTCTCACGTAAGCAACAATAATCAATACTGTGTGCTACTATGCAACCACGCGTATTATTGTACTTTTACTATCGGGTAGTTCAACAGTTTTAATGGTAACACTTTCGCCGTTATTTTTATAAAAAGATAATTCTGTCATTTTCTAACTACGACAATACTTCTGTTGTGGGGTCCACCAATGATTGTGTCGTCATATGAATATTCTTTGTTAAAACAAATATTCCCCGACCAATCGAATATTATATAACCACTTTCTTACTTTTCAAAATTTGTAATTATTACCTATAACTATAACATTATATTATATCCACACCATAATATTCAAAAATATATTTCGAGAGAAATCATTCTTTATTCATAAAAGTTGGGATCTTACACCTACACATACAGAATCCTCTGCACAAGGAGGAGCTCATGGTTTAGAAAAAACAATTCCAGAACCTCAGTTGGATACAACCAACAAAGACCCTGAAAACACCCATCTAGAGGAGATCCAAACACCGGTGATATCAGGAAGAAGGTCCTTCAAAAGGAGGAAACTATCCGTGCTCTAAAAGGGATTGGAACACATAAAAGTGTCTCATATACTGACCTTTGCATATTCCCTGGTGTTCATTATCCAGAGAAATTCAAAACCCCTGATTTTAAAAAGTATGACGGATTAGAGGATCCTTATACACATTTGAAAGTGTTCATTGGAGAACTTGGATCTTATGCGGAAAATGAAAAGCTCAGAATGCAGCTATTCCAAAAGAGTCTGATTGGAGAAGCCCGTTCATGGTATACCAGATTAGACAACTCCAAGATCCATAGCTGGGAAGAGCTAGCTCACGCCTTCCTCACTCAATACAGTTTTCAATCTCAGATGGCTCCTGATCGGTATCAGATTACCAAGGTCAAGAAATAGTCTAATGAGTCTTTTAGAGAGTATGCTCAAAGGTGGAGGCGCCTTGCTACTCAAGTTATTCCTTCCATGATGGATTCAGAAATGGTCATGACCTTCATAGATATACAGGAAGATCCTTTCTATGAGAGAGTCTTAGCTGGTATTGGCAAACCATTCTCTGAAATGATCAAACACGGAGAGATGGCTAAGATGGGATTGAAGTCAGGAAAAATTCAAGACCTAGCCGCTCTTAAGGCAGTTGCTGAGCAGGATGAAAGGAGTACGACATGGCTATATCATGGGTGAAATAATATCCATGCCGTCTGAATGTGCCAATCGGTCTCAAGTGTGATATAAACTACACGTACAGCATGACTGAGATGCCTATGAACACTCCTACAGGATAAATGCAGCAATATGTGGCCAACCTCAGAGTCTCTGCCATAATCATCGGTATAATGGTGTGACCCTCCCTGAGAGCTCTCACTGCCATAATGATGCTAATGTCCAACTCATCTATGTACTTTGGCATGTAGATGTATGACAATATGCACAGTACTAGTACATCTACTCTGGCTGAACGCCAATAATCCTCTGGTGTGGTGAAATCCCTCGAATGTTGTGCATAACTATCCTCAGAGCCAAATCTGTCAAACAAAAAACACTGGGATATCATGTGAGACCCCAAATTTTATGAATAAAGATTTAAATTTCTCGAAATATTTTTTAGAATATTATGGTGTGGATTTGATATAATGTTATAGTTGTGGGTAATATTTATGCATTTTGCAAAGTAAGCAAGTTGTTATATAATATTCGAATGGTCGGAGAATATTCATTTTAACAGGGAATATCCGTACGATGGCACAATCATTGGTGGACCCTACAATGGAAGTATTGTCATAGTTAGAAAACGACAGAATTATCTTTTTATAAAAATAATGGCGGAAGTGTTACCGTTAAAACTGTTGAACTACTCGGTAGTAAAAGTATAGTAATACGCATGGTTGCATAGTAGCACACGGTATTGATTATTGATGCTTACGTAAGAAGTCACTCAGTAATACTCAATTATTGCTACAGTAATTGCTGCAATCATATATATCTCTCATAGTATTGATTCAATTATTGTCACAGTATCATCTGTATAATATGTTATATTATTAAATCAATAATTGAGATGACAAAGTTATTCATATTATAATTTGCAATATTGACAATGTCTAGAAGTTCTGTCAATGAGAGGTTTGGTCACCTAATTGCGCGCCAATAAGGAGAAATCCTTATCAGAAAGCCCCCTCTTTCCTGGAAACAACCTGGTTGTTAAATATTGTGAATTATAATATTAATGATGAATAAGTTCGTGTTGATTTGAGATGAAATTGATAGTTCCAATGTGTTGGAATTATTAGTGTTAGTGAAAATTGACATTTATTTCGATAATAATTGATGTCTAGAGGTTATATTGACCAATCAGGTAATTAACTGGATAAATAAGAAATTAATTGCTATTAATTCACATGATTATAACTATTTGTTCACATGTGTGTACTATTGATTCACATTCATTTACTATTAGGGGAGTTGGTGCAAGATTGATAATACTTGCATGACTAAGTTAAAAATAGATGTATATATGGAGGTACTATAGTGTAATTCATACTTTCACATGTCTAGAACTATTGATTCACATGATTTACTATTAGGGAAGGTGGTACAAGTTTGATAATACTTGCAAGACAAAATTAAAAATGAGGAAAAAGAGGAAGGTATTATACTGTAATATTTCGAGCCCCAAAACGTGTAATTATCGAAACTATATTTTCCTATAAATAGAAGCTCATTCTTCCTTTATTTTTCACCAATTCACTAAAGCTATAGAGCAATTATTATAGAGGTAAATTATAGAGAGAAAGAAGAAGAGAAGTCTGCTACCTCACTATTCCAAAGATCGGCTTTTCTTTTCGAGGTAAGGGTATTATTCTTTCGTATTCATGAAGAGAGTTATTTTTTTCAATACTCATAAGTAAGGTTGTTATTCCATTCTTTATTATTATGTTGAATAACTATATCTATGCTAAGTACCGCATACATGGTGAAATTCTTCTATTATTCCATTCTTTATTATTCGTTGGAATAACCTCGTCTGCATGGGTCTATCGCATGCCTAGTGAATTTTCGTTGTTATTCCATTTTTATTATTATTCATTGAATATCTCATGCATCTATGATTACGCATGACTGGTTCCATTCTTTATTATTCGTTTGAATATATCTTCTGCATGCGGATTACGCATGAATTCGGTTCCATTATTTATTATTACATTGGAATAACACATGCATGAGGTCTATCGCATGTACGGTGAATTCTTTTGTTATTCCATTCTTTATTATTCTATTGGAATAACCTGTCTATGTGGATTACCGCATGCATGGTGAATGATCATTCGTATTCATTCTTTATTAAATTGTGGAAATGATCTGTCTACGTGGATTACCGCATGACGGGTGAAAATCAATTTGCAGTTTCGTATATTCTATTATACTCGTATGAGATATCATTTCTTTTGTACTTGTCATTGAATATCATTTTCTTTGGTATTTTTTTTATAACTTACTATTCATGGGTTACTATTCACCCGATTACAATTCACTCGGGTATTCGGGGCACTTTTCGTGTCGGAGTACTATTCATAAGTTACTATTCATGGGTTACTATTCACCCAAATTACTATTCACCCCAATATTATTCACTCGGGTATTTGGGTGACTTTTCATGCCGGGGTACTATTCACGAGGTACTATTCTCAAGTACTATTCACTTGGGTATTATTCAATTCAAAAATATATTTCTTTTTCTCATTCAAATTATTTTTTGGTACATGAATATTATTCTTGAATTTTACTCCACAAAGCAGTATCATGTTGACAATTTGGACGTTATTGATTTCTGGATAAATTAAATTATAAATCCTTTAAATTTATCCTTGAACTTGTTTTATTAAATTATTATGTCATTGTCATCATCCTCATGCTTATATTGTGGTTAAAGTCATCTTTGGCTTACGTGCATAGATGGACTTGGTATGATTATAACCAGGGATTATTCGGTATAATCATGACCGTAATGTGACGAATGATGTGGTAAAAGTCCTCATTGGCCTATAGTTCATTGATGGATAGTTGTTGGTATAATTATGACCATGGATTATTCGGTATAATCATGACCATTGATGATTACATGAATATCCATGGCCGTTATGCAGGGATGATTAGATTTTATTTATTAAGCTAAGTCTCAGCGATAAAGTTGATGAAAAACTTTTAAAATCATAGAAGATAGTAGATTTTATGCTTTACTTGACTCTTCTAATGGTTTGCTTATTTTCGTTGCAGTTGTTGATCTAAAAATTGTTGTCTATTGTATTCTTTCAGTTGTTATACTATTGAAGGCTAAGGATAATTTATTCTGCATTATCTTAGTCATAATATTTCTTACTGGGCTAGTTGAGCTCACCCTTTCTTTCATTGTTCTCTTCAGGAAATGAGAATATAGCTGGGACGAGTCGGGGGAATGGGGTGATGGTCCAAGATAAATGGTTTTAGTAGTCCTCACTATTCTACGGAATAATGTGATAATAATTATAATGAGGACACCATTGAGTGTGGATATTGTCTAGATGACAATATTCTTGTTTTAAACCTCTCGCCTATGTTTTTTGTCGTATTTTACACATTGTTGTATAATTAAGTTGTATTTGAATTTATGTACCGTGTATCTGGAGACTCAAGATGGGTGATGTATACCATTTTGGGGGGGCGTCACGGTTGGTATCAAAGCTTAGGATATGATCCCGGCCGAGATGTGAGACAAGAACTAGGAGGAGAGAGATTGGGAATTCCTTCGCTAGTATGACCTACCTAAGTTTATTTGGTATTTAATTGGTCTCATCGTGAGTATAGGGATAATATGTGAAGATGTCAATTAACCCTTGTTTTGTGATGGTGTTTGAAAATGGCATCCGAAAATGTTGAGATCAAAGAATGAAGCACATGAGACCGTTGAGTCACCAACGATTAATACCCAGGATAATGTGCAACAGGAAGATAATAATCCTCAGGTAAATAACAACACCGATAAGATGATGAATGATGGGATGTTCAGAGGCTTTATGCAATTCATGCAACATCAAGCAAGAGAGAGACTCTCATTCAAAATGCAGGTGGAAAAATAATGGCAACCACGGTCGGTCACCGCTAAGCAGTTCAAGGAGCTGGGACCACCGGAGTTTTTGGGAAAGCCAGAACCACTTAAGGCAGAGATGTGGTTAAAGTAGATCACCAAGATATTTGATGTCTTGGGATGCTCCGAAGAGCAAAAGGCTCCCTTTGCCACCTTTATGTTGCGTAAAGAGACATATTACTGGTGGGAATTTGTAAAACGTACCCAGCTTGAAGCACTCAAGATGTCTTGGGAGAAGTTCCAAGAGTTGTTCAACGACAAGTACTTTCCCGAAAGTATTCGTCACATGAAGGAGGTGGAGTTTATCAATTTGGAGCAAAACAATATGACCGTGTCGCAATACGAGGCTAAATTTGCGGAGTTATCCCGGTTTGCATCCCATTTGGTCGATAATGAGGAGCGAATGACGCGAATGTTTCTAAGAGGTTTGAAACCCGATATACGTCAATTCCTCATTTCTCACAAACTTTGTTTATATTCAGATGTAGTGAATATGGCTCAGTTATTGGAGCGCGATAATAAGCCAGCCCAACCAAAAGGCAACGACCAACAACTCGATAATAATCATACCGATGGCAACGACCATCGGAACAATGATAACCATCATGGGGGAAATAATCATGCCAAGAATGGTAACCACTTCGGTGGTAATCATGGCCAAAATAATAGGAGTGGAAATTCCAAGAAGAGAAGGTTCAACAATTATGGAAAGATAGCGAAAGACCAACACCCATTTTCAAGGAAGGAGAACGACCACCAATCAGATGCTTCAAATTCGGAGGGAGGACATATCGGTCCAATCTACACGATGCGATCCAAAGCATATTACAATTGTGGAAAAGAAGGTCACCTAGCCCGATTTTGTCGTGCACCAAAGTCAAGTCCAATTGGGACGGTGGCACCAAAGGCGGATACTGAGACAAAACAAAGTCGGTGGTTTTCAGAAGAGCGTTTTTCATGACTTCAAAAAGTGAGTAACCCGAATGAAGTTAGCACGGGTTAGTTAATTATAAATTCTTGCGAAGTTTATACCTTATTAGATACCGGTTCTACCCATTCTTTTATCTCTCTTGCTTGCGCTCAACATTTAAACTTAACTCAGGAGAAATTAGACTTTGACTTATCAGTTGAAACTTTGTTAGGAGAAACCTTCGTTACACCCACTATTTATAAATCTTATTGATTCAAATCGACACTTTCACGTTACTTGTTGATCTTATCTCTTTGAAAATACTTGCCTTTGATGTAATTTTAGGAATCGATTGGTTAACTACTCATCATGCTTTTCATAAAGTTGTTAGATTTTATATTCCTAAACAATATGTTATGAGAATTCGAGCAACCAAGCCACTAAAATCAATCATTGTCATATCAAGCTATAAGTAAAGAGCCCCGATCCTTTCGTTGTTGACTTCCTTGTGTGGAATTTCCGTAGGGAAGCTACGTGAATTCCGTAGGGGCACGTTGATAGGTATAATGTGGTGGCATCCAAGTCTTGGATGAGAGTCATAGTTTTTAAATGACATTTCTATCGTTAATTAATTTCCTGACGTATTCTCGAAGAACTTCTTAGCCTACCCCTAGAGCGTGAAATCGAATTTTGTATTGATCCCAGTACAAAACCCATTTCTTCAATCCTTAAATATTTCTTCAACCAAAACGAACGTATAATGCGTCAAAGACGTTGGCTCGAGCTGTTGAAGATTACGACTATACCATTCAATATCATTGTGGAAGAGCGAACGTGGTAGCTAACGCGTTGAGTAGAAGATCGTATGCGTTTACAAGTGTGATGTTGTTACCACAAAAACCCATTTCGTATAACTTACAAATGTTGAAGATAGAGTTAAAGACTCTAGGGACCCACGTGAAGATAACGAATATACGATTAGAATCGACTTTAATCGATAAAGTTAAAGTCGCTCAAACTACACACCTGGAGCTGATGAATATGAAGAAGAAGGTTCAAGAAGCCGTTATTCTAGAAGCAAGACTCGATGAAGAGAGGAAATCTAAACCCTTGATTTTATTGGTCCATTTAAAATCCTCGATCGAGTAGGAACTATGGCCTATAGACTCGTTTTATCGCCAAGTATGTCGCGTGTTAATAATGCTTTTCACGTATCGATGTTACGTAATTATGTGGATGACCCGAACCACATTATGGAATTAGAACTAGACGAGATATCAGAAGATTTAACGTATGATGAGATACGTGTTAAAATCTTGGATAAGAAGATCATATTCGACACTCAAAGGTTATACCTCAAGAGTTGGAATATGAAATAAAGTCAAGGTATCTTCACCTCTTCTAAGATACCAGTATCGCACGTAAATTTCGAGGGCGAAATTTTATAAGGAGGGAGATGTGAGACCCCAAATTTTATGAATAAAGATTTAAATTTCTCTAAATATATTTTTTGAATATAATGGTGTGGATTTGATATAATGTTATAGTTGTGGGTAATATTTATAAATTTTACAAAGTAAGCAAGTTGTTATATAATATTCGATTGGCTTGGGAATATTCTTTTTAACGGGGAATATCAAATACGACGCAACACAATCATTGGTGGACCCCACAACAACGGAAGTATTGTCGTAGTTAGAAAATGACGTAATTATCTTTTTATAAAAATAACTACGAAAGTGTTACCATTAAAACCGTTGAACTACCCTAAGTAGTAAAAGTACGAAGAATCTGGCGTGGTTGCATAGTAGCACACCGGTGATTGATTATTGATGCTTACATAAGAAGTCACTCAATTATACTCAATTATTGCTACTAAAGAATTGTCTTGATGATCATATATCTCTCATATTATTGATTCAATTATTGTCACAATATCATCTGTATAATATGTTATATTATTAAATCAATAATTGAGACGACAAAGTTATTCATATTATTATTTGCAATATTGACAATGTCTAGAAGTTCTGTCAAGGAGAGGTTTGGTCACCTAATTGCGCGCCAATAAGGAGAAATCCTTATCGAAAGCCCCTCTTTTCTGGGGAACGACACGGTTGTTAAATATTATGAATTATAATATTAATGATGAATAAGTTCGTGTTGATTAAAGATGAAATCGATAGTTCCCTTGTGTTGGAATTATTAGTGTTAGTGAAAATCGACATTTATTTCGATAATAATTGATGTCTGGAGGTTATATTGACCAATCGGGTAATTAACCGGATAAATGAGCAATTAATTGCTATTGATTCACATGATTATAACTATTTGTTCACATGTGTGTACTATTGATTCACATTCATTTACTATTAGGGGAGTTGGTGCAAGATTGATAAAACTTGCATGACTAAGTTAAAAATGGAGGTATAGATGGAGGTACTATATCGTAATTCGTATTTTCACATATTAGAACTATGATTCACATGAGAACTATTGATTCACATGATTTACTATTAGGGAGGTGGTGCAAGTTTGATAATACTTGTAGGACTAAATTAAAAATGAAGAAAAAGAGGAAGGTATTATACGATAATATTTTGAGCCCCAAAACGTGAAATTATCGAAACTATATTTTCCTATAAATAGAAGCTCATTCTTCCTTCATTTCTCACCAATTCACTAAAGTTATAGAGCAATTATTATAGAGAGAAATTATAGAGAAAAGAAGAAAGAAGTCTCATTACCTCACTATTCCAAAGATTCAGTTTTCTTTTCGAGGTAAGGGTATTATTCTTTCGTATTCATGAAGAGAGTTATTTTCTTTCAATACTCATAAGGGTTGTTATTCCATTCATTATTATTATGTTGGAATAACCTATCTATGCCAAGTACCACATACATGGTTAAATTCTTTCGTTATTTCATTCTTTATTATTCTCATTGAATAACTCGTCATGCGCATCTTGAATTCTATCGCATGCCTGGTGAATTCTATTGTTATTCCATTCTTTATTATTCGTTGGAATATCTCGTCATGCGGATTACGCATGATTCGGTTCCATTCTTTATTATTATTCATTGGAATATCCCGTCTCGTGCGTATGGATTACGCACGAATTGGTTCCATTATTTATTATTCTGTTAGAATAACCTGTCTGTGCGGTCTATCGCATGCCTGGTGAATTCTTTTGTTATTTCATTCTTTATTATTCTGTTGGAATAACCTGTCTATGTGGATTACCGCAAGCATGGTGAATAATCATTCGTATTCATTCTTTATTAAATTGTGGAAATGATCTATCTACGTGGATTACTGCATGGCGGGTGAAAATCCATTTACAGTTTCGTATATTCTATTATACTCATATGAGATATCATTTCTTTTGTACTCGTCATGGAATATCATTTTCTTTGGTATTTTTTTTACAAGTTACTATTCACAAGTTACTATTCACTAGTTACTATTCACTCTAGTATTATTCACTCGAGTATTTGGGGCACTTTTTGTGTCGGAGTACTATTCATGAGTTACTATTCAGCCAAATTACTATTCACTCGAATATTATTCACTCAGGTATTTGGGGTATTTTTCATGCCGGGGTAGTATTCACGAGGTACTATTCCCAAAGTACTATTCACGGGATACTATTCACCCGAAAAATATATTTCTTTTCTGTCCAAATTATTTTTGGTACATGAATATTATTCATGAATTTTACTCCACAAAGCAGTATCATGTTGACAATTTGGACGTTATTGATTTCTGGATAAATTAAATTATAAATCTTTAAAATTTATCCTTGAACTTGTTTTATTAAATTATTATGTCATTGTCATCATCCTCATGCTTATATTGTGGTTAAAGTCATCTTTGGCTTACGTGCATAGATGGACTTGGTATGATTATGACCAAGGATTATTCGGTATAATCATGACCGTAATGTGACGTAATGATGTGGTAAAAGTCCTCATTGGCCTATAGTTCATTGATGGACGTTGTTGTTGGTATGATTATAACAAGGATTATTCGGTATAATCATGACCATTGATGATTACATGAATATCCTTGGTCGTAGTGCGGTGGATGATTTGATTTTTTTTATTGTCGAGTCTCAAACGATAAAGTGGATGAAAAACTTTTAAATCATAGAAGATAAAAGATTTTATGCTCTACTTGACTCTTCTAATGGATTGCTTATTTTTGCTGCAGTTGTTGATCTAAAACTTGTTGTCTATTGTAATCTATCAGTTGTTATACTGTTGAAGGCTAAGGATAATTTATTCTGCATTATCTTAGTCATAATATTTCTTACTGGGCTAGTTGAGCTCACCCTTTCTTTCATTGTTCTCTTCAGGAAATGAGAATTTAGTTGGGACGAGTTGGGGAATGGAGTGATGGTCCAGGATAAATGGCTTTAGTAGTCCTCATTATTCTACGGAATAATGTGATAATAATTATAAAGAGGACACCATTGAGTGTGGATATTGTCTAGATGACAATATTCTTGTTTAAACTCTCAACTATGTTTTGTCGTATTTTACACGACTGTTATATAATTAAGTTGTATTTGAATTTATGTACCATGTATCTGGAGACTCAAGATGGGTGATGTATACCTATTTTGGGGGCGTCACATATCACGTGGCCGGATGTAATCTCATCATGTACCACTCTACGCCTCAATCCGGTGAGAGTCATAAACTATCTACTCATATCTCCGATCACCATGTGCACGCAAGGTCTGTCCAACTGCAACATCGTCAACCGTGCATACTCCTCCAGAGTAGGAGTCAACTCCTGGGTCCTGAATAGAAAAACCTGTCTCTCTGGTACCCAATGCTCTAGCATACCCTCCACAAATCCTGGGGGAACCTAAAACATCAACAAAGTCATAGTATGCTGCAACAAATCATCTACGGTCACCCTGTCTGGTGGTGACATACTATCATACCATGAGCGCATACCAGATGCCACCAAAAATGATGGGGTATGATCAATATGGCTAACTGTCGAAGAAGACATCTGTACGGGCCGTGTCATAAGACCATCCAGGGGTCAATGCTGAATATCTCTAGACATACATACATATGCATAACATAGCAACATGCATGATACAATAGATGGCAATATGATACAGGGAATGGAAAACTGTACATACAATCCTAAGTATATCATCATCTAATACATCTCTGTAGAGCTAAAATACAGGGAAATGGGGCGAAGCTACCCAACATCTCAATAGAGGCCTATCAAAAGATATAGCGAGAATGGGGCGAAGCTACCCAACAGCTAACAGAGGCCTATCAAAAGAGATAACAGGAAAATACATCAGAAGAAGTCAATGGTATCGATGCCTACATCGTCGATCCTGTCCACCTGATGTAACTCCTCCTGAGTTACTGGATCTCTATCTACAAGGATGTCAGGCCTATACAAGGGAGGATCTGCATCGGCAAAGCCATATGGGTCACCTGAGGGGCCGCCGCCACAATTTGGAAGGATCAAAAGTATCGCCTCTCAAGGATCTCGCCCAAATCTTTGGATAAAGAAATGCTACCGATCCAATTTGTTTCGTCAAACTGTCAATCTGTGTCACATGAGTCGGATCTCTGACACAGGCTAGCCAATCCATCATCATCACGGATCCTGGAACCATATCCCCCATAAATTGTGTGGCGCGGGTCTGAGTTCCAATGGTATGAGGGAACCACCAATGCTAGAACATCTCCTGAGTGCAGGGACCCTCTGACAGTGTGAAACCATCAATCCCTAACAATGGGATGTCAATGACGGGTGATTGCGAAATAGGCCAATAATGCCTGGCAGGAGGAAAGATTGGCATGCGAATCTTTCCTGTAGTGCTCCTGATAGCACGCTCTCCTAAATAGAGCTCCCATCCTCCATCTGTGAAGAGAGGAATCCTACGGGTGGAAATAACGTACTCAACTCCAGTCGGGTACCCATCCTCAAATCCCACACCTCCGGCTCGCTCCAGTTAGAGTTGCAAAGGAGGTCTCATAAGCTGAAAAGGCCAAATCAGGAACAAAAATGCTACGTGATTGAGCGGAATAGCTTGGAATCCTGGTTTTCATGGACCAAACTTTGGCTCCACATCTCACTCATTGGTATTCTCCTACATACAAGGTATACTATACCAATGGCTGCTTTTATAAATCATGCTCAACAATACCTCACAAAGGTCTGATGCCGTCAGTGCAGGGTCACAACCCTAAACGTATCCCCAGCGGGGGTTACAACGCCGAAGTTATGAAATAACGACGTATCCCTGGCGGGGGTTACAACGCCGAAGTTATGAAATAACGACGTATCCCCGGCGGGGGTTACAACGCCGAAGTTATGACATTATAAAGTATCCCTGGCGGGGGTTACAACGCCGAAGTTATGACATTATAAAGTATCCCTGACGGGGGTTACAAATCATCCATGTATCCCTGGTGGGGGTTACAACGTAATTCAACCTTTGATTCACAAATCAATGAAGGTCAAGCAACCTTGACGTTATCTCAGCCGATGGCAAGTAAACCTATCAAATCAACCTTCCCCAGCAAGGGTCACAATGCGATGTAACCATTGATACATACATCAATGAAAGTCAAGCAGCCTTGACAATGCTCCTAATAGGGATCCATCCGGTGATACACACATCAACGGAAGTCAGGCAACCCTAGAAGATACATACTGTTGGCAGTAACTCCGAGAGGATGATGGGATATGTTATACACATCCTCAAATAGACAAAGCTTTTTCCCCACAGATCTCTTGTACACAAGAGGTACCTCTATGGAGTAGAAGTCTGTGTCTAGGATTCAAGACTTTGGTGATAGCCCCAACGTCAACATCCTTGAAGACTTGGATCGCATGTCCAAGGTATCAGTGATTGTCATCCCAATAAGACTAACCGACAATCATTTCATTCATGCATCATACATTTGCATCATGTTGCTGCATATAGCATCATGTTTATCTGGTTGCATTTCAAGTGTCTAGGATTCTTTATCCTATCCATGCCTTGCATTGCATGAATATGATAAAGAGGGGCATCTGTAGACACTCAAAATTTTTGTGCACTCATTCATCGACATCGGGGAGGCGATTCGCCATTTAGAGATAAACCTGGAAGACAGCTCACATCCATTCCGGATACTACCGGAAGTTCAGTCTCAACCCCGGAACACACACCAGGAACATCATTTCAAAACATGGAACACACACCGGGAACATCATTTCCAAACTTCGGAACACACAACGGAAGGATCATTTCCAACCTCAGAGATAACCCCGAGTTTCGTCCTTGGCGATAACACCAAGGAATGCTGTTGCAATTCAGGCGATAACTCCAGAAATGCTTGTTTCAAGTGCATGCGATCAGCTTCAATCAGACCTCCTGCCGAGGCAATCATACCTCAGACTCGGAGCTAACACCGGGCATACAGTCATTCTCACAGATGACCTTGCGGCATTCAAACACCTGCAGCAGTCCAATCTCAAATGTAACCTTGAGCAACGTCTGCTTTCAACTCAAACCAGTGATAAACCCAGTGAGGAGTCAAATGTCATCTTGCCACCTCAACACTTGCGCGTCGTCTCAACACTTCATACATACATACATACAACAATGTCCTACAAGAACCAAGGAGTTCCAATCCTGAGTGACTATTACGCGTGGCAGCACACCGGATAGAATTTGAAGCTTGAAGACTATAGGCATGGTCCCCTCTTCCTGACTTCGTACAACCTCTAATCCATGTCATTGCGTAACTCTCGACACAAACAGTCCGAAGAAGGTCGTATATACCTCATTTGGATGCTCGGATTGAAGTTCTGCAAGTTCGAGAGGACATTACAGTGCATGACTGCACGTACTTCGAGATGACGGGACCCGCAGAACCCGGGGCAACCTGGGCAGCCGCAGGTGCATCTGCAGCTGTCGCAGGTACACCTGCGACTCCCCCCTCTATAAATAGAGGGCTTGGGGTGGCCATTTTTAAAGAAAGAAAAAAGGCGAGGAAGCCCTGTCAAATTTGCTCTGTACACACCCATATTGAGTGCTTGCCCTTTTTAAACACCTGTTAGCCCACATATAGCTACATTTTTATCCGACGGGAGCTGAGTGTTTATACATATAGAGTCATAGAAGTCTGCATTGGCAGCCCACTGTAAGCCTTCTCACACTCTATAAAGCCTTTCTCTTCATCTTTGCACACACTATTCTACACATTAAGAGTCGTGTTGTGTGCGTATGCCCGGACTTTGGTTCGTGGTTTTCATTTATGTCTGTATATATATACTTATATATGTATATATTTATATATGGACTAACATTATCGAGTTATGCCTCGATTGAGCCTGAACTTATGTCTCGGCGTTTATTTACTTATATATATATATATATATATATATATATATATATATATATATATATATATATATATTATTTATTATATATGTCGATGAGCCTAGACTTTATGCCCGAGGCGTTTACTTATATATATATATATATATATATATATATATATATATATATATATATATATACTTAATAATTATATATATAAGTATATATATATATATATACATTTCTATCAGCCTAGAGTTTACTTCAGTGGCGGTTGATCGTCATTTATCGCTTTATTTACTTTTACGATCCCCATGGAGTCACCGTGGTGGTTGATCATACACATATATATATATCTGACTTTTATATATATAGCGCCATCGCTTTCCATATACAACCGCAGATCATGTGAGCCTAGGAATCATGTGATCACAGATTCAGTCTACTAAATCTAGATTCGGTTCTCGTGATGGACATTTTCAGCTGTAAGCAGCTTATACATTATTTATGGTGTCTGAATGTCCTTGGATGGCTATCATGCCCATAATAAGTTCGGCACTGCTGTATATTATTTTCTCGAAGATGCTTCGCATCTCAAAAATAAAAGCAAACAAGCCGACCATTTTAATAATAAAATGGAAGTATGAAAAGGTCTCAATTCCTATTGAGCACAGGTTTGAGAAACCTCTTTTACAAAACTTCAGTTCTATATCTTGCTTAAAACTGAATTTTCTATAAATTCAAACCCTTTGTATATAGGTGCGAATGAGGCCTCGCACTATTTTTAAATAATTGCACATTAATCCACACACACACATACACACACACATTCATATAATAGTTTATTAAAAAGTGGCGGTCACCGTGGTAACACGGATGTCGGGGGGTGCCTAAAACCTTCCCTCCGCATAATCAAGCCCCTGAACCCAAATGAATCTCGGTTTCATAGACCCGTTTAGCAGTGTCATATCACTGGGTCAATGTGCAAACCTTTTTCAGTTGCATTGGTGCAACTAGTTAAAAACACCAACTGGCGACTCTTAAAGTCAAATCGTCGACATTACACATGTCGGACCTTTTTCACTTTTTTTTTCCAAACAAATCTCACATTAACATGAGATCACCAAAGAACAAGTAACGAAAAGGGACAACTAAAAATCCCGACGTCGACAGATCCTACATAAGAAAAATAGCTTTGTAAAGTCCTTAAAAAGAAATGATGTACAAGGACTAAAAATATAGAAAGATCAAGCCTGTTAGGTTGATCTTACAATGTTATAGATAGGCTTGTCTGATCATCGAGCACTGCACCAGAAATCGTAGTCTGCCAGGAGAGTCAAGGAAAACTCAAAAGCTATCAAGGCAGAATCGTAGTCTGCAAGATTGTAGATCTCGGAGTTCGTCGACTGCCAAGAGAGACGAGGAAGGATCGTAGTGTGTCAAGGAGAACTTCCTCAGAGCCGTAGTCTGCTGAGGAAGTCATGTTCATAATCGTAGAGACAGCCTGCCTACGATCCACCGAGCATCTGCCAAAGCCAACTCAAGAATCGTAGACTACACTCAGAGTCGTAGAGTCTACTGATGTCAAAGTCAAGTCAAGAATCGTAGACTACACTCAGAGTCGTAGAGTCTACTGATCATATCAGAGGCAGAGATCGTAGTCGAGTAAGATCAGATAAAGACAACAAGCACAACGACAGAAATCGTAGAGTGTCAAGATATGATCTCGGAGTCGTAGTGTCTGCACAACCGAAGTTGAATCGCAGAGTGTAGAACTGAGACTTCAACAGATGTGCTCACAACGCCAAGGCAAAATCGTAGAGAAAACACGATTCTCAACAATTAAGCACTCCCAGAATATCCAAAGGAACGAAGCCTCTAGTTCGTACTGCAAAGATACATCCCACCTAAAGGAAACCAGAGATCACTCAACGAATGGAATGTAAGCTAACAAAAGATCTAAGCACCAACTCAATCAACATCCAGATTGAGTTGTGAAGCCATTCGAGATGAAGTCTTCCACAAGTTGATCAGAAGAAGACTTCAGTAACTAACTAAGAAAAGTCAGCAAGTACAGTAGCTGTAAAGAAAATAGAAGACGACGATCTTGAAAGCAACCAGGATCGTAGTGTCTGCCAAACAAAGAAGGAACTGATGGAGTGTACTCAAAGATACTGGTCAGCCTCTAAAGAACAAGGCTAAAATGATTAAGCATTAGGTCAATCCATTAATGATAAGTGAACGGGAGATCACAAGGAGAAAGCGAGCTGGACACGCCACAAATCTGAAGTGTCTTGCTATTCAGAAATGGGCCAGAACAAAGAGTCAAGCCATCAAAGATATGAGAGCAAATCAAGCAAAACGAAGTATTGAAGCCTTTGCTTTCGAGAAGGAAGAGGTGTTCTAAATTAAAGATCCAATCAACACTCTTTAAGATCGTAGTGTTATCTCTACTTGTTAACTAGATACTACGATCAAGTCCAAGTAGATATGCATCAGAAACATAGAGTTTGGTCGTCTGAAGGTTCAAGCTTTGGCAACGGTTCAATCTGAAGATTGATGGTCAAACAGAGCTTATTAAAGAGCATTGATGCAAAAGGACAACCTCTGATCAAGAAATCAGAAGGAGGAAATAAAGTTGACTACCTGCCTGAGACATCAAAGTGACATCTCTGATAGGGTAGGTGAAACAATAGACTGCAGTGTCAGAAAGTCAGAAAAGGGGATGTCATATCACATCTGCAGTCTACACTAAATAACTCAAGATCTGCGAAGCAATTCAAAAAGCTTTTAACGGCTACTTTCCAATGGGAAGATTAGGAAGGAGTATAAATCAACAAAGCTTTAAAGATCAAGAGTTGCTGATGATTGCTAAGTTGCAAAATTTTTGAGTTGTTGGAATGCTATTGTTGACTCTACGAGTTCCACCAGAGATTAACAGAACAAGTCTCAGTGACAGTGAGACTACATAGGTGGAAGTGAAGCAGCTTTGAAGAAAGACTTAAACAGACTAGAGCTTCACTCAACAAAGATAAGAATGTCACTAAAGATGGCAGCTAAGGTGAGAGTCGAGAAGGACAAGAAGATAGCATTCAGAAAAGTGGCAGAGTACAAAGAAGATCAAGAAAGCCACTCTACAGATCACCATGATCCAAAGGCTGAAAAAGTAAAGATGCAGAATCATGTCTGCAAAGCATTCAAGAAGGGTTCAGGGATTGCTAAGTGCCAGACGAATTCTACCAAAAGCTCAGAGACTTAGCAAATCAAGATGGTGATGGTGCACAGCTGACATCAGATGAAGATGAGCAGAAAGGAGTAAAGATCAGTTGCACCAAAGTAGATGTAGTCCAGACTCCAAGAAAAATGCCAAGAGGACTATGCCAAGTTGCTAAGTACATAAGATGTTCAACCTTAAAGATATCTTAGCAACTCAGCACCAACAACAACAACAACAACAACAAGAAGCTGGGCACGAGGGTCCTTGGTAGGAGGACTAAGCGAAGTTCCAAGCTCTTTGGGCTTGAAGAGTTCCTAGGGAACTAGAGGGGTTCCAAGGCTGCTGGCCTTGAAGAGTTCTTAGTGAACTGAAGTTCCAAGGCTGCTGGCCTCGAAGAATCTTAGTGATTCAAGGTGCTGTCCTTCCTTAGTGGAAATCCTGCTAGTTCAAAGCAGAAGAGTGGATTAGGAGCTTGAATCTCTGAACCACTTAAAATCTCTTATGTCTTTTACATTCTGTCATTTACATTATGTTTCTAACTGCTATAACTGCTATAAATGTACTGCTTACCACTTAACTAACTCTAAGAACAATGTATGTATGATTAAGAATATGTCAATGAAGGAGATCTTTTACTTATTCCGCTGTGCTTGAAAAAATTCTTATGTTTGTTGTGACGCCCGCAAAACAGGTATACATCACCCATCTTGAGTCGCCAAATACATGGTACAAAATTCAAATACAACTTAATTATACAACAGTCGTGTAAAATATCACAAAACATAATTTAAGAGTTTTAATAAGAATATTGTCATCTAGACAATATCCACACTCAATGGAGTCCTCATTACATTTATTATCACACTATTTAACGGAATAGTGAGGACTACTAATGCTATCATCTGGACCGTCACTCCGTTCCCCGATTAGTCCCGGCTACGTTCTCATTTCCTGAAGAGAACAGTGAAAGAAAGGGTGAGCTCAACTAGCCCAGTAAGAAATATTATGACTATGATAATGCAGAATAAATTATCATTAGCCTTCAATAATGTTAAACTGATAGAATATAATAGACAACAAGTTTAACTGCAGCGGAACAAGCAATCCATTAGAAGAGTCAAGTAGAGCATAAAATCTACTATCTTCTATGATTTAAAAAGTTTTTCATCAACTTTATCGCTGAGACTCAGCTTAATAAATAAAATCTAATCATCCTTGCATCACGGCCAAGGATATTCATGTAATCATCAATGGTTATGACTATAGCGAATAATCCCTAGTCATAATCATACCAACAACTGTCCATCAATGAACTACAGGTCAATGAGAATTTTTAACACATCATTCGTCACATTACGGTCATGATTATACCGAATAATCCCTGGTCATAATCATACCAAGTCCATCTATGCACGTAAGCCAAAGATGACTTTCATCACAATATAAGCATGAGGATGATGACAATGACATAATAATTCAATAAAACAAGTTCAAGGATAAATTTTAAATATTTATAATTTTAATTTATCCAGAAATCAATAACGTCCAAATTGTCAACATGATACTTCTTTGTGGAGTAAAATTCAAGAATGCTTAGAAGAATATTTTCATGAAAAGATACTGGATGAAGCGCAAATATCAAGGATATTCCACTAATTTCATGGAGTATAGAAGCCAACACTTTAACCAACTGAGTATAATAGAATATATGAAACCATAAATGGATTTTTGTCCGCCATGCAGTAATCCACGTAGATAGATCATTTCCATAATTTAATAAGGAATGAATATGAATGATCATTCACCATGCATGCGATAATCCACATAGACAGGTTATTCCAACAGAATAATAAAGAATGGAATACCAGAAGAATTCACTAGGCGTGCGTAATCCGCACTGAGACGAGTTATTCCAATGTAATAATAAAGAATGGAACTGTGTCATGTCATGCGTAATCTGCATGCAGACGGGATATTCTACGAGAATAATAAAGAATGGAACCGAAGTCATGCGCGTAATCCGCATGCATGAGGATATTCCAACAGAATAATAAAGAATGGAATAACAACAAAATTCACCAGGCATGAGATAGACCGTGCAGATAGGTTATTCCAACAGAATAATAAAGAATGAAATAACAGAAGAATTTCACCATGTATACGGTACTTCGCATAGACAGGTTATTCCAACATAATAATAAAGAATGGAATAACAACCCTTATGAGTATTGAAAGAAAATAACTCTCTTCATGAATACGAAAGAATAATACCCCTTACCTTAGAAAAAACTAGATACTAGAATAGTGAGGTAGCAGACTTCTCTTCTTCTTTCTCTCTATAATTTCTCTCTATAATAATTGCTCTATAGCTTTTGTGAATTGGTGAGAAATGAAGGAAGAATGAGCTTCTATATATAGGAAAATATAGTTTCGATAATTGCACGTTTTGGGGCTTAAAATATTATAATATAATACCTTCCTCTTTTTCTTCATTTTTAATTTAGTCCTGCTAGTATTAATTTACCTCCCCTAATAGTAAATAATGTGAATCAATAGTTCAATCATGTGAATCAATAGTTATAATCATGTGAAAATACGAATTACAGTATAGTACCTTCAACTATACCTCCATTTTTAACTTAGTCATGCAAGTATTATCAATCTTGCACCACCTCCCCTAATAGTATAAGAATATGAATCAATAGTACACACATGAGAACAAATAGTTATAATTATATGAATTAATAGCAATTAATTGCTCATTTATCCGATTAATTACCCAATTGGTCAATATAACCTTCAGACATCAATTATTATCAAAATAAATGTCAATTTTCACTGACACTAATAATTCCAACATAATGGAACTATCCAATTCATATTTAATCAACACGAACTTATTCATCATTAATATTATAACTCACAATATTTAACAACTACGTCGTTCCCAGCAAAGAGGGGGCTTTTCGATAAGGATTTCTCCTTATTGGCGCGCAATTAGATGACCAAACCTCTCCTTAACAGAACTTCTAGACATCGTAAATATTGCAATTTAATAATATGAACAACTTTGTTGTCTCAATTATTGATTTAATAATATAACATATTATGCAGATGATATTGTGACAATAATTAACTCAATAATATGAGAGATATGATGCAGCAATTACTATAGCAATAATTAAGTATAACTGAGTGACTTCTCACGTAAGCATCAATAATCAATACCGTGTGCTACTATGCAACAACGCGTATTAATTTACTTTTACTACCGGGTAGTTCAACAGTTTTAACGGTAACACTTTCGCCGTTATTTTTATAAAATGATAATTCTATCATTTTCTAACTACGACAATACTTCCGTTGTGGGGTCCACCAATGATTGTGCCGTCGTACGAATATTTCCTGTTAAAACGAATATTCCCCAACCAATCGAATATTATATAACCACTTGCTTACTTTACAAAATTTATAAATATTACCCACAACTATAACATTATATCAAATCCACACCGTAATATTCAAAAATATATTTCGAGAAAATTATTCTTTATTCATAAAAGTTGGGGTCTTAAAACTTCCCCTTCTTATGAAATTTCATCCTCGAAATTAGGGTACGTACCTGGTATATCGAAGAGGTGAGGATATCTTGACTTCATCTCGATTCTAACTCCCGGGTCATTTCTTCCGCATCGTGGTTTCTCCACAAAACTTTGACTTGAGGTATAACCTTGGAGCATAGAATATGATCCTTTTTATCTAAGATTTTAATAGGTAACTCTTCATACGTTAAATTTTCCTCTATCTCGTCTGGTTCTAATTTAATAATGTGGTTCTGGTCTTTCACATATTTACGTAACATAGATATTTGAAAAACGTTATGAACACGAGACATACTTGGCGGTAAAAAGTAGTCCATAGCCACGCTCCTACTCGATCGAGGATTAAAAATGGGCCAATGAATCGAGGATTGAGCTTTCCTCTCTTTCCAAATCTTGTAGTTCCCTTCCATGGATTAACATGTGACAACACATATTCTCCAACATTGAATTCCATATCCTTTCGATGAAGATCAGCATAACTCTTTTTTCGATCTTGTGAGGTTTTTATACGTTGTCGGATTGTTTGAATCTTTTTCGTAGTCATACGTACCAAATCCGGTCCCAACAACTTTACTTCACCCACCTCATCCCAGCATACTGGAGAACGACACTTTCTTCCAGACAACGCCTCAAATGGATCCATGTCAATACTTGCTTGATAACTATTATTGTAGGAAAACTCCACCAATGGTAAGAAATTTTCCCAACTACCCTTGAAGTCAAGGACAGAGAGTCTTAATAAATCTTCAAGAGTTTGAATAGTCCTTTCTGACTGCCCATCCGTTTGAAGATGATATGTTGAACTAAATCATAAATCCGTGCCCATAGCTTTTTGCAAACTAACCCAAAATCTTGAAGTGATTCTTGGGTCTTGATCAGAAACTATGGATACTGGCATACCATGCAATCTTATAATTTCATTTATGTACATACTAGCAAGACGTTCAAGTGTAAAAGTTTCTCGTATCGGTAAGAAATGAGCAGACTTTGTCAATCTATCAACAATGACCCAAATCGCATCTATGCCTTGAGAAACCTTGGGAAGACCAGTAACGAAATCCATGGTAATGTGCTCCCACTTCCATTCTGGAATTTCAAGTGGTTGCAATGAACCTTTTGGCACTTGATGCTCTGCCTTGACTCGTTGACAAGTTAGAGACCTTGAGATAAACCCCATTATCTCTCTCTTCATATTGCTCCACCAAAATGTATGTCGAAGATCACGATACATTTTGGTACTCCCAGGATGGATTGCAAACGGTGTGTTGTGCGCCTCCATCATGATTTTATACTTCAAGTCAGAATCGTTAGGAACACAAAGTCTCGAGTTGACTCGAAGTATTCCTTCTTCATCGATTCTTGCTTCCGGAATAGCGCCTTCGTGTACTTTCTTCCTCATACTCATCAGCTCCAAGTCTGTAGCTTGAGCAGCTTTAACTTTATCAATTAAAGTCGGTTCTACTCATATATTCGCCATTATCATATGGGTCCCTGGAGTCTTTAACTCTATCTCCATCCTTTGTAAGTCAAACAAAATAAGCCTTTGTGTTGACAATATCGTACTCATACCCGCATATGATCTTCTACTCAATGCGTCGGCTACCACGTTCGCTTTTCCAGGATGGTATTAGATGGTATGATCATAATCTTTCAACAGCTCAAGCCATCATCGTTGCCGCATGTTGAGTTCCTTTTGAGTGAAGAAATATTTGAGGCTTTTATGATCCGTATAAATCTCCTTCTTCTCTCCATACAGGTAATGCCTCCAAATCTTAAGCGCAAAAACGACTGCTGCCAACTCTAGATCATAAGTAGGATAATTCCTCTCATATTCTTTAAGTTGTCATGAGGCATAAGCTATGACTTTCCCATATTTCATGAGAACACATCCTAATCCTTTGCCTAAAGCATCACTGTAGATGACAAATCCCTCCGTGCCAGATGGTATTGTCAAAACAGGTGCTGAAATGAGTCTCCTCTTGAGTTCTTGAAAACTCTTTTCACATTCCTCACTCCAACTGAATTTTGTATCTTTTCGAGTCAGCTGAGTTAATGGAGTAGCGATTTGAGAAAATCCTTCTACGAATCTCCGATAATAACCAGCTAAGCCGAGAAAGCTACGGACTTCGGTCACTGACTTAGGTTGCTCCCAGCTTTGAATTGCTTCAATCTTTCTGCGGGTCATGGATATTCCATGATTTGATATTACGTGCCCAAAGAATGCAACTTCCTCAAGCCAGAACTCGCATTTCTTCAACTTGACATATAGCTTGTTTTCACGAAGCTTTTGGAGTCTCAGCCTCAAGTGTTGCTCATGGTTTTCACGGGTTTTGGAGTATATGAGGATGCCATCAATAAAGACGACCACAAAGTGATCCAAATATTCCTTGAATACTCGGTTTATCATGTCCATGAAGGCAACAGAAGCATTAGTCAATCAAAAAGACATGACTAGGAATTCATAATTGTGATGCCCCCAAAATAGGTATACATCACCTATTCTGAGTCGCCAAATACATGGTACAGAATATAAATACAATCTTAATTATATAACAAGAGAGCTGTGAGTTTAAATACAAATATTATCTTCTAGACAATATCCACTCTCAGAATAAGTCCTCATTACATTTATTGTCACATTATTTAACAAAATAGTGAGGACTACTGGCTAATACTATCATCCGGACCATCACTCCATTCCCCGACTCGTCCCAGCTACGTTCTCATTTCCTGAAGAGAATAGTGAAAGAAAGGGTGAGCTCAACTAGCCCAGTAAGAAATATTATGACTAAGATAATGCGAATAAATTATCATTAGTCTCCAACAATGTTAAACCGATAAAATACAATAGACATCAAGTTTAACTCCGATTGGAACAAGCAATCCATTAAAAGAGTCAAGTAGAGAATAAAATCTACTATCTTTTATGATTTAAAAGGTTTTCATCACTTTTATCATTTGAGACTCATTTCAATAAATAATCCACATCATTAAATCATCCCCGCACTACGTGCCGAGGATATTCTTTAGTATCACGACCATGAATTATCCATGCACCACGGCCAAAGATAATCGTGTTTTCATCAATGGTCCCGATCATGCCATAAAATAATTCATCTTTTGCTCCTTGGTCAAGAGAATCCATAGCCATAATCATACCAAAAACTGTCCATCAATGCACTACGGGCCAATGAGGACTTTTACCACATCATTTGTAACATTACGGTCATGATTATACCGAATAATCCATGGACATAATCATACCAAGTCCATCTATGCACTACAGGCCACAGATGACTTTCAACATAATATAAACATGAGGATGATGACAATGATATAAGAATTCAATAAAACAAGTTCATGAATTAATTTGTCCAGAACTAATAACGCCCAAATTGTCAACATGACATCGCTTTGTAGAGTAAAATTCAAGAATGCTCGGAAGAATATTTCCATGAAAAGATATCTTTGGATGAAGCCTTAAATATCATGGATATTCCACTAATTTCATGGAGTATAGAAGTCAAAACTTTAACCAACCGAGTATAATAAAGAATGGAATAATAAAAGAAATCACCATGCATGCGGTATTGTGACAGAGCGAGTTATTCCAATGTAATAATAAGTAAAGGAACGGTCGGTCAAAGTAAATTCACAATCGACAGGATGTTCCAAATGAATAATAAAGAATGGAATAACAACAGAAATCACCATGCATGCGGTACTTGCAGATATACAAAAGTTATTCTAATAGAATAATAAATAACGGAACCAGTCCAACAGTAAAAAAATGCATGATGGGATATTCCAACGAGAATAATAAAGATGGAACCAGTCCCACAGAAACGCATGCATATATGATATTCCAACGAGAATAATAAAGATGGAACCAGTCGGCGTAAAACACATGCAGCATGGATGTTCCAATGTAATAATAAAGAATAGAATAATAGAAGAATTTCACCAAGTATAGGGTAGTCCGCGTATACAGGTTATTCCAACAGAATAATAAAGATGGAATAATAGAAGTTCTCTTCATGAATACAAAAGAAATAATACCCCTTTCGAGTATTGAAAGAAAATAATATCCCTTACCGTAAAAGAAATTGGATATAAGAGTAGGGAAGTAGCAGAATACTTTTCCATAGTTTCTCTATAATTTCTCTCTTTGGAGTTTCAGTGAATTCGTAAGAAAATAATGAAGGAATGAGCTTCTTTTTATAGGAAAATGGAGAGGCACTGTGTAAGGATTTTTTCTCACGGACTCAATAATTATACAAACCACAATTGAAAACTTTGATACTCAACATGCAAAATTTCAAACCTCCAACCAATAACATCAAAGCAATTGTCAAACCTTCAACCAATAATATTAAAGCAAGACAAAACATAATACATATATATATATATATAAACCCACATGTTATAAACATATATATATATATATATATATATATATATAATACCAATCACCTCTTTAAAAATAACTCCATCAATTAGAATAACTTGCTAGATTTCTTTTCTCCAAATTCATTTTCAACAATTGTGGGCCCCCATGTGCCCTTCCCACCAACATCCACTCACTCATTCAATATATATATATATATATATATATATATATATATATATATATATATATATCATTATACTAGATTATATATATATATATATATATATAAATATTCACACACTCCACCACTCACATACACATTTCCTACTTTCCCACCAACATGTCCACATCACACACATCCACATCCACACACATCATTCTTACTTCTTTTCCACCATTTCCCACTCACACACACAACATATACATATATATACACATCACATACTTATATATATTAACTCCCTCCCCTATACGTAACTCCCTCCCACCCCTATTTCTAAAATTAGTTTTTCAACACATATGGGCCCCACATGTGGGCCCCACCTTTAAATAATTTCTACCGATTATTTTGAAAAATAGGTAAATGGGGGTCTATAAAATAAGTAAAATTGAGTGACTTATCACATAAGCATAATAATCAATACCGTGTGCTACTATGCAACTAATGCCAGACATCGTATTTCTTTTAACACCAAAAGTGTTTCAACAAGATAATAAAGAAAACTTCCGCCGTTATTTTCATAAAATATTTTTGTCGTTTTCTCAATCCGACAATAATTCCATTTTGGGGTCCACCAATGATTGTGCCGTCGTACGGATATCCCTGACAAAAAGAATATTCCCTAATAAAACGAATATTCCCCGACCAATAGAATATAATACAACAACTTGCATACTTTGCAAAATTTGCAAATATTACCCACAACTATAACATTATCTCAAATCCACACCATAATATTAAAAAAATATTTTGAGAAATTTAAATCTTTATTCATAAAATCTGGGATTTTATAATAATGCCCGTACCGAGTTCTGAAAGCAGTCTTTGGAATGTCATCAGTTTTAATCTTCAACTGATGATATCCGGAACGAAGATTAATCTTTGAAAAGAATTTGGCTCCTTGCAACTGGTTAAACAGGTCATCAATGCGAGGCAATGGGTACCTATTTTTGATGGTGACATGATTCAACTCCCGATAATCAATACAAAGTCGCATACTTCCATCTTTCTTCTTCACGAATAGAACAGGAGCACCCCAAGGAGACGTACTAGGACGAATGAAATAGATGTCTAACAATTCCTGTAGTTGGGTTTTTAACTCCTGAAGGTCAATAGGAGCCATTCGATATGGGGCTTTGGAAATGGGTTTTGTACCGGATTCAAGGTCGATATAAAATTCAATTTCACGCTCTTGGGGTAGGCCAGAAAGTTCTTCAGGGAATACGTCAGGAAATTTATTAACAATAGAAATATCATTCAAATCTGACGTATTTTTATTAAAATCCGTGACATGGGCTAAGAAAGCTTGACATCCGTTTTTCGATAAACGAATAGCTTTATGACTTTATATGACAGTGATTGATTTTAGTGGTTTGGTTGCTTGAATTCGTATAATAGGTTGGTTAGGAATATGAAAGCTAACAACCTTACGAAAACAATCAATTTTAGCATGATGAGTAGTTAACCAACTAATCCCTAAAATCACATCAAATGCAAGTATTTTGAAGGAAATAAGATCGACAGGTAACGTGCGGTTACCGATTTGAATCAAACAAGACTTATAAACAGTGGATGTAATGAAGGTTTCTCCCAACGGAGTTTCAACAGATAAGTCAAAGTCTAATTTCTCTAGATTCAAATTTAAATGTTGAGCGCAAGTAGGAGAAATGAAAGAATGGGTAGAACCGGTATCAAATAAAGTATAAACTTCACTAAAGTTTATGATTAGCTTACCCGTGATCACCTCATTTGGATTCCTCGCTTTTTGGGAGGTTACGACAAACGCTCTCCCTTGAACTACTGGTTTTGTCTTGTCTGGGACACCCTTTGATGCCTCCATCCCAGCTGGACTTGACTTTGGTGCACGACAAAATCGGGCTAGGTGACCTTCTTTTCCATAATTGTAACACGCTTTGAACTGCATCGTGCAGTTTGGATTGATGTGTCCTTCCCCTCCACATTTGTAACATACGACCGGTGGTCGTTCCCCTTCCTTAACAACAGGTGGTGGTGTTGACGTCTTTCCATCATTGTTGAATCTCCTCTTCTTGAAATGTCCACTCTTATTGTCATGGCCATGATTACCACTGAAGTGATTACCATTTCTGGCATGTTGATTCCCTCTACGTTTGTTGTCACCACTTCGATGACTGCTACCGCTGGTGTTATCGACTTGTCGACTACTCTCTCTTGGTTAAGTTGACTCATTATTGCGCTCCAATAACTGAGACCTATTCACAACATCTGAATACAAACACAGTTTGTGAGAAATTAGGTATTGACGTATCTCGGGTTTCATACCTCTTAGAAACATCCGCATTATTCACTCTTCATTATCAACCAAGTGGGATGAAAACCGAGACAACTCAGCAAACTTCGCTTCGTACTACGCCACGGTCATATTTTTTTGCTCAAGCTTGATGAACTATACCTCCTTCATGTGACGAATACTTTCATGAAAGTACTTGTCGTTGAATAGCTCTTGGAACTTCTCCCAAGACATTTTGAGTGCGGCATGTTGAGTACGCTTATGATTCCCACCGATGTCGCCTCTGCCGTCAGTAACATAAAGGTGGCAAAGGGAACCTTTTGCTCCTCAGAGCATCCCAAGACATCAAATATCATGTTGATCTGCTTTATCCACGTCTCCGCCTTAAGTGGTTTTGGCTCTCTAAAAAACTCCGATGGTCCCAGCTCCTTGAACTGCTTAGCGGTGACCGTCCGAGAGTTGTCAGTGTTTCCACCTGCATTTTGGACAGGAGTCGGCCTCGCCTGATTTTGCATGAATTACATAAAACCTCTAAACATCGTATCGTTCATTATTTGATCGTTGTTGTTTACCTGAGGATTATTATCTTCATGTTGCACATTATCCTGAGTATTAATTTGTGGTGACTCAACGGTCTCATGTGCTTCATTGCTTATCTCAACATTTCCAGATGGCATTTTCAAATACTGCCACAAAACAAGGGTTAATTAATATATCACATATTATCCCTATACTCTGACCGACCAATTAAATACCAAATAAACTTAGGTAGGTCATACTAAATAAGGAATTAAATCTCTCCCTCCTAGTTCTTGTCTCACATCTCACCCTGAGGATCATATCCTAAGCTTTGATACCAACCTGTGACACCCCAAAACGGTATACATCACCCATCCGGAGTCGCCAAATACATGGTACAAAATTCAAATACAACTTAATTATACAACATGTAGTGTAAAATACGACAAAACATAATCTAAGAGTTTTAATAAGAATATTGTTATCTAGACAATATCCACACTCAATGGAGTCCTGATTACATTTATTGTCGCACTATTTAATGTAAGAATAGTGAGGACTACTAATGCTATCATTTGGACCGTCACTCCGCTCCTCGACTAGTCCCCGACTACGTTCTCATTTCTGAAGAGAAAAAGTGAAAGAAGCAGGTGAGCTCAACTAGCCCAGTAAGAAATATTATGACTAAGATAATGCAGAATAAATTATCATTAGCCTTCAACAATGTTAAACTGATAGAATATAATAGACAATAAGTTTAACTGCAGCGAAACAAGCAATACATTAAAAGAGTCAAGTAAAGCATAAAATCCACTATATTCTATGATTTAAAAAGTTTTTCATCAACTTTATCGCTGAGACTCAACTTAATAAATAAAATCAAATCATCCCTGCAACACGACCAAGGATATTCATGTAATCATCAATGGTCATGACTATACCGAATAAGCATGAGGATGATGACAATGACATAATAATTCAATAAAATAAGTTCAAGGATAAATTTTAAAGATTTATAATTTTAATTTATCCAGAAATCAATAACGTCCAAATTGTCAACATGATACTTCTTTGTGGAGTAAAATTCAAGAATGCTCGAGAAGAATATTTCCATGAAAAAATCTTTGGATGAAGCGCAAATATCAAGGATATTCCACTAATTTCATGGAGTATAGAAGCCAACACTTTAACCAACCGAGTATAATAGAATATATGAAACCATGAATGGATTTTTCTCGCATTATCGCGGTAATCCACAATAGATAGATCATTTCCACAATTTAATAAGGAATGAATACGAAGGATCATTCACCATGCATGCGATAATCCACATGGCAAAAGTTATTCCAATGAATAATAAAGAATGGAATAATGAAGAATTCACCAAGTAATGCGTAATCCGCATGATGCAAGTTATTCCAACAGAATAATAAAGAATGGAACCAGTCATGCGTAACACTGCATGCAGACGTGATATTCCAGCGAATAATAAAGAATGGAACCGAGGTCATGGGTAATCCCATACAGATAGGATATTCCAACAAAATAATAAAGAATGGAATAACACAGAATTCACGGGCATGCGATAGATCATTGCATGACGAGTTATTCCAACAGAATAATAAAGAAAGGAATAATGAGAAGAATTTCACCATGTATGCGGTACTTGGCATGCAGATGAGTTATTCTAACATAATAATAAAGAATGGAATAACAACCCTTACGAGTATTGAAAGAAAATAACTCTCTTCATGAATACGAAAGAATAATACCCCTTACCTTAGAAAAAACTAGATACTAGAATAGTGAGGTAGCAGACTTTTCTTCTTCTTTCTCTCTATAATTTCTCTCTATAATAATTGCTCTATAGCTTTTGTGAATTAGTGAGAAATGAAGGAAGAATGAGCTTCTATTTATAGAAAAATATAGTTTCGATAATTTCACGATTTGGGGCTCAAAATATTACAGTATAATACCTTCCTCTTTTTCTTCATTTTTAATTTAGTCCTGCAAGTATTATCAAACTCATGTGAATCAATAGCTATAATCATGTGAAAATATGAATTGCAGTATAGTACCTTCAACTATACCTACATTTTTAACTTAGTCATGCAAGTATTATCAATCTTGCACCACCTCCCTTAATAGTACAAGAATGTGAATCAATAGTACACACATGAGAACAAATAGTTATAATTATGTGAATTAATAGCAATTAATTACTCATTTATCTGGTTAATTACCCGATTGGTCAATATAACCTCCAGACATCAATTATTATCGAAATAAATGTCGATTTTCACTAACACTAATAATTCCAACACAATGGAACTATCCAATTCATTTTTAATCAACACGAACTTATTCATAATTAATATTATAACTCACAATATTTAACAACCAGGTCATTCCTGGAAAGAGGGGCTTTAGATAAGGATTTCTCCTTATTGGTAGCAATTAGATGACCAAACATCTCCTCGATGAACTTCTAGACATTTTAAATATTGCAATTTAATAATATGAATAACTTTGTCGTCTCAATTATTGATTTAATAATATAACATATTATGCAGATGATCTCGTGACAATAATTAAATCAATAATACGAGAGAGATATGATCAAAGCCAATTATGTAGCAATAATTGAGTATAATCGAGTGGCTTCTCACGTAAGCATCAATAATCAATACCGTGTGCTACTACGCAACTAACGCCCAGACATCGTACTTTCACTCTTTGGGTAGTTCAACAGTTTTATCGGTAACACTTTCGCCGTTATTTTTATAAAATGATAATTCTGTCATTTTCTAACTACGACAATACTTGCGTTGTGGGGTCCACCAATAATTGTGCCATCGTATGAATATTCCCTGTTAAAATGAATATTCCCCGACCAATCGAATATTATATAACCACTTGCTTACTTTGTAAAATTTGTAAATATTACCCACAACTATAACATTATATCAAATCCCCACCATAATATTCAAAAATATATTTCGAGAAAATTATTCTCTATTCATAAAAGTTGGGGTCTTACATTTGTCATATGCTAATTCATTAGCAATGCAAAATAAATGGGAAAAGTATTTAAAAATTAAAAAGATCTATTTAACCCCCCACCCCCTTCTAGATCTATTGCGTGCCTACTGGGAACTAACAATTGGTATCAGAGCAGGTTCTCATACTATATTCAAAAGCTAATTACTTTGAGTCTGGTCCTAGACACAAACATTGTTCTAAACTTAGTTTAGTAGTAAGTCATTTGTTATATGTAGATGAGCTCACACGTTGGAAATATTATGAACAGGTAAATATGTATATACACCTGAAGCTGCTCAGATTGGTCCATGTTCTTGATTGTCATATCAACAAGACCAATCTTTGCCCACGGTCAATCTTGTAGTCTGAAGACCAGGCTAGGAAGCTCAAGAGACATCAATAGAAAAGAGTCAAACATCCACCAGTCTGAAAAGATAAAAATCCCATACGCTAAGAAATGCTTTCTCAAAAAAGAAAGAAAAACTTCTCAAACATGTATCTCGCCAACCAACAGCTGGATGTAAACTTTGTGAACTCAAGAATGTCAAAGAACTAAAGATGCTGAGATTCTCTTAGCTTACATCTTCAAGACCACGACTGATTGATTGAAGGTCAACTGGAGCAACAAGCTGTCAGGAGCAAATGTGAAACTATGCACATCGATGTCTATCCTCAGTATATCTAAGCTAAATTACTGTTAAGAAACTGACAGTAAAAAGGTACGGTTCCTCACTAATATAAATGTGTACATCATGTTGCACCCCCTTATGCACTATAATAGTATCCTGTCAAGAAATCATACTCTACCTAAAAAGGTGAAGAGAGAAAGTACACTGAGGTTGGAAACTCAAATGCTTACAAACTTTCTCTCCATCCAAGTTTTAGGTTGAAGATGACATCTTGAAAGAAATTTGAAATGGGTCATAAGAATATCAAAGCTCAAATTAATCTTATATGGAGTAATCTTTGCTGATGGGTTAGTATGTATGTACAAACCCATGTTCTAAGTGTTTGATAACACACAGAGTATGATCAGTTCTACAAGAGTATCTTGAACATTTGTAGAAACTGATCACCTCCATGAATCAACCAGATACAAATAAGTCATAGAGTTGATTCTCACTCTGTGAACATGTAAACTCTGTGAACATAACCATGAAAATGATGAAACCATCAAAGAAAAAGAGTGTTTTATTAAAATGGTAAATCTTACACACACTCACCATCATGTATCTCAAAATGCATTATCCAAATTAGTTACATGCATGAATATGAAATCTGGTGATCAATGTGATGATTATTCAATTATATGAGGAACAGGATTTTAGAAAACTAACCTGGCAGGACCTATTTAATTATGGGTACCAAAAATAAAAATGTATCTAACCTGTAGGTACCTGGTCTATCTGGCCACACTAAGGAATGCTGAAGTAAAGGACTTCAGTTAAGAAAGATTCAACCAGCAGAAGGCTTAAGACTGTTTAGAAATGATTTTGGTAAAATTCCTATATGTCAAAGTCTTCCCTTGAAGACCTGCTGAGCTAATCTAAATGAAGCTTACATGGCTACTGATCCTTATATGGAAGCAGGCCACTCAACCAAAGATGGAAAGGGTCTTATATGCTCAATCATGCAAAGCATGTCATAAAAAAAAGAATCCTCAAGGAAGCTCAGCTCAGAGGATCATCGAGCATCAAACGTGAGGAACTCATTACGGGAGCAGAACTCTAAGTACAAGCTGTCAAGGAAGACTACATTCGTAGTGCTGTCAAAGGATCGTAGAATGATCAACCCTGAAGATACTCATTTCTACGCCACAAGAAGATTTGATGACTTCAGCCAGAAAGAGATATGCATGGCTGCCTTCTGCTACACATGAAGAAGAAGAACTTGTGTCTCTTTGAGAAGACAGTATCAACTATGGGAGAGCAGTGATCTGCTAATAGAACAGCAGCTTTAAAACATTAGAGATATACCATGAAGCAATGTACCAGTTACAGAGTCCCAAAACTTTGTGGCTGACGAACCAAATAAAGATCCATAGTCAGTAGGAACGTCTCAAAATGTACTACTGATAACCAGTCAACCACCCAATTTAAAATCGTGGAGAGCCTACGATCAAACAACTAATCGTAGTGTAAGAGCAGAAGGAAACCACGATTACAACCAATGCAAATGTCTAAAGGTGGTAGAGGATCTCCCCAGCAGAAAAAGTTAAATGAAATAGCAGTGCAAAACACTTCTAAAAGTTTTTCATCTAGAAAGCGCCTCAGAGACAAACCTGACCCTTAGTTCACTCTAAGAGGTTGGCCCTTCCTGAGCTACCTTAACCCAGAAGGAATGCTTAGTAAAGTTCATCTCAAGGACAAAGACAGTCAACAATCGTAGAGTAGAGATTGAAGAGAACTCAATGATCGTGGAGCAACCTCAGCGATCGTAGAAGCAGACTCGATGATCGCAGTCTTACCAGAGGATACCCTAGCTCATAAGGAGCTTGGAAGAATTGGATACTTGCTCAAAAACTCAGATCGTGTGGAGATAAATATGAACACAGTTTTGAAAAACATCATGCAAACGCACCTCAGAACTTAAGTGCCCAAACTGGCTTGGGGTACATCAGTTGTGAGACCCCAAATTTTATGAATAAAGATTTAAATTTCTCGAAATATTTTTTTGAATATTATAGTGTGGATTTGATATAATGTTATAGTTGTGGGTAATATTTACAAATTTTGCAAAGTAAGCAAGTGGTTATATAATATTCGATTGGTCGGGGAATAATCATTTTAACAGGGAATATTCGTACGATGGCACAATCATTGGTGGACCCCACAACGGAAGTATTGTTGTAGTTAGAAAACAACATAATTATCTTTTTATAAAAATAACGGCGGAAGTGTTACCGTTAAAACTGTTGAACTACTCGGTAGTAAAAGTACAGTAATATGCGTGGTTGCATAGTAGCACACGATATTGGTTATTGATGCTTACGTGAGAAGTCACTCAGTTATACTCAATTATTGCTACAGTAATTGTTGCATCATATCTCTCATATTATTGATTCGATTATTGTCACAGTATCATCTGCATAATATGCTATATTATTAAATCAATAATTTAGATGACAAAAGTTATTTATATTATTAAATTGCAATATTTATAATGTCTAGAAGTTCTGTCAAGGAGAGGTTTGGTCATCTAATTGTGCGCCAATAAGGATAAATCCTTATCGGAAAGCCCCCTCTTTCCTGAAAACGACCTGGTTGTTAAATATTGTGAGTTATAATATTAATGATAAATAAGTTCATGTTGATTAAAGATGAAATTGATAGTTCGATTGTGTTGGAATTATTAGTGTTAGTGGAAATCGACATTTATTCCAATATTAATTGATGTCTGGAAGTTTTACTGACCAGTTGGGTAATTAATCGTATAAATGAGCAATTAATTGCTATTAATTCAAATGATTATAACTATTTGTTCACATATGTGTACTATTGATTCACATTCTTGTACTATTAGGGGAGTTGGTACAAGATTGATAATACTTGCATGACTAAGTTAAAAATGGAGGTATCGATGGAGGTACTATACTGTAATTCGTATTTTCACATGATTATAACTATTGATTCACATGATTGAACTATTGATTCACATTATTTACTATTAGGGGAGGTGGTGCAAGTTTGATAATACTTGCAGGATTTAATTAAAAAAAATGAAAAAAAAGTTGAAGGTATTGTACTGTAATATTTTGAGCCCCAAAACGTGCAATTATCGAAACTATATTTTTCTATAAATAGAAGCTCATTCCTTCATTATTTTTCACCAATTCACTAAAGCTATAGAGCAATTATTATAGAGAGAAATTATAGAGAGAAAGAAGAAGGAAGTCTGCTACCTCACTATTCCAATATCCAGTTTCTTCTTAGGTAACGGGTATTATTCTTTCGTATTCATGAAGAGAGTTATTTTCTTTCAATACTCGTAGAAGTTGTTATTCCATTCTTTATTATTATGTTGGAATAATCTGTCTATGCGAAGTATCGCATACATGGTGAAATTATTCTATTATTCCATTCTTTATTATTACGCTTTAATAACCATGCATGCATGGATTCTATCGCATGCCTGGTAAATTCTGTTGTTATTCCATTCTTTATTATTTTGTTGGAACATCCTGTCTGTGCGGATTACGCATGACCTGGTTCCATTCTTTATTATTCTGTTGGAATATCCTGTCTGTGCGGATTACGTATGACCTGGTTCCATTCTTTATTATTATGTTGGGAATAACCTGTCGGTGTGGTCTATCGCATGCCTGGTGAATTCTTCTAGTATTCCATTCTTTATTATTCTGTTGGAATAACATGTCTATGTGGATTACTGCATGCATGGTGAATGATCCTTCGTATTCATTCCTTATTAAATTATGGAAATGATCTGTCTACGTGGATTACCGCATAGCAGGTGAAAATCCATTTGCAATTTCGTATATTCTATTATACTCAGTTGGTTAAAGTTTTGGCTTCTATACTCCATGAAATTAGTAGAATATCCTGGATATTTTCGCTTCATCCAGAATCTTTTCATGGGAATATTCTTCTGAGCATTCTTGAATTTTACCCCACAAAGAAGTATCATGTTGACAATTTGGACGTTATTGATTTCTGGATAAACTAAAATTTTAAATCTTTAAAATTTATCCTTGAACTTGTTTGATTGAATTATTATGTCATTTTCATCATCCTCATGTTTATATTGTGATGAAAGTCATCTTTGGCTTACGTGCATAAATGGACTTGGTATGATTATGACTAGGGATTATTCGGTATAATCATGACCTGTAATGTTATAAATGATGTGGTAAAAGTCCTCAGTGGCCTGTAGTGCATTGATGGATAGTTTTTGGTATGATTATGACTAGGGATTATTCGGTATAGCCATGACCATTGATGATTTAATGAATATCCTTGGCCCGTAGTGCAGGGATGACTTGATGATATGGTTTATTTATTAAGCTGAGTCTCAGCGATAAAAATTGATGAAAACATTTTAAATCATAGAAGATAGTTGATATCATGCTCTACTTACTCTTCTAATGGATTACTTGTTCCGCTATAGTTAAACTTGATGTCTATTATATTTTATCAATTTAACATTGTTGAAGACTAATGATAATTTATTCTGCATTATCTTAGTCATAATATTTCTTACTGGGCTAGTTGAGCTCAACCTTTTGCTTTCATTATTCTCTTCAAGAAATGAGAATGTAGCCAGGACTAGTCGGGAAACGGAGTGATGGTCCGAGATGGTGTATTAGTAGTCCTCACTATTCTATAAAATAGTATGACAATAAATGTAATGATGACTCTATTTGAGAGTGGATATTGTCTAGAAGGCAACATTCCTATTTAAACTCTCAGTTATGTTTTGTCGTATATTACACAACGGTTGTATAATTAAGTTCGTATTTGTATTCTGTACCATGTATTTGGCGACTCAAGATGGGTGATGTATACCTATTTTGGGTGCGTCATATCAGTGATCAAGCTATGCAGTTTCAAGATGAAGATTAGTGTCAGAACCATCCACTGCAGCATCTCTCGGGAGAAGATCGTTGAGTCAACAAAGGAAAACGTAGAGTCCATAGCTACCTCACCAGGATACTCTATGAACCAAAATGGTCAACGGTCAATCCACGTCAGTATTGCTTATTCTCTTAAAAGGAATATAAAACCGAAAAGGTTATGGGGAGTTACAACTCATTACTGGGCATAGTGTAACCAATGGCTAGTTGACACATCACAACTTATGCAGAGTCAGAAGGGACTGCAATAAAGATAAATTCAAAATCTACAAACAGTTATCAAAAATTATCAAAACTCTCTCCCTCCTAGTTTCAAAACCTAGAATCCTTTTCTAAGCCAGAATCTGTTAACCCTCAAGAGCATTGGCCAAATCACATTCATCGATCTCTCAAAAGACTCTCTAAATCAAATACCCATATTCTTTTAACTCTTCAAATGGCAGATTGGCAAGTAATCACTGGCATTCAGCTAGGAACCAAGTCGTTTGAGAAATCCAAAAAGAAGTTCAGAGACATTCTTGAACTTGTAAAGATAGCTGGATTCTCAGAATGTCTTGAGGCAAGCACTCGAGTATATACTGGACTGGTTAAGGAGTTTTACTCAAAGGCATCCAGAAATTCTGGAACCCTTTCTACCAAGGTCAAAGGTCTGTCTCTAAAGCTGAAATCATCTGATATTAATCAATGCTTAGGCTTTCCTGACCGAGGACTAAAAAGCCTTGATGAGATCGACACTGAACAAGCGAAGAAAATTATGGTGTACCAAAGAAACCCTTGTCTGAAGGACATGAAGAAAAAGGAGTTTCCAGAAGAATTCGAGTTCCTTGCTGAGATAGTGGGCAAATGTATACTATGCAAGAAAATTGCACATGACATTGTGCTTGATCAACAATTGAAGATTATGTCTGCAATAGTTCTGAAGAAGCAAATAAACTTTGGAGCTATCTTGTTCGATCAAATCTCCAAATGGGTGGAAAAGGCTGAGACAAAGAAGTCTACAGATAAACCCCTCACAAAGGTTTTTCATGGAAGACTATTGAGCATTGTGCTAAAGAAGAAACGGGGAGGCAAGTTCAAGGATGATGAAGGAGAGCCTATGAATGTTCACAAAGTAATGTCTCCACAATTGTTTGTGAATTGGAAAAAAAACCCAAAAGAAAACAGGAGGTTAACAACAACTGGGAGCAGCAGAATGAACTCTGTGAAGAAGAGGAAGGCGAAAGAGGTGGAAAGCTCTGAATCTGGTGAATCTGTACCAATAGCAACCACACCAGCAAGGAAAAAATCCAAGGGTGTGAAGAAAACTTAGTCCTTACCAAGAAGTCTCTCCACAGAAGACAAGGATGAAGATGAAAAGGTCTCAACTGTAGAGACCACAAAGAGGAGAAGTAATAGATTACTTCAAGGGCCATCCAGAAAGAAAGCTAAAGTGGTAAACAAGCAAGCCCCAACTTCCCAAGAAAGTCCATCTGACAAAGAAGAGAACGTAGAGTCAAAAGAAGAGAAGGGAACTGATAAACTCAAAACTGGGTCCCCAAAGAACAAATCCAACAATGAAGGTGAAGCTGGATCAATGAAAGAAAATGCAGACTCTGATAACGAAGAAGAATGTATAAGCCCTACGGCTAACTCTTAGAGCATCCACTTTGAAGATAAAGAAAGGCTGCAAGATGATAAACCTGCATCTCCTACTGTAACTACTAGTACAAACCCACATGATGGTTCAAAAGATGTTGAGTCTGAAGAAGAAGGACCTGCTCCTGCCAATGATGAACATTAAGGAAATCTGTCTGATGATACAGAAGCTTCGAATTCAGAAGAAGAAGAACAATTTGACTCTCCTATAGCTAAACTCTCAAGGAGAAGAAATAGCTAAAGACTACTTGCTAAATTTGTCCCCAATAAGAAAAGTGATCACTCTACTACAATCATTGAAGTAAGTGATGATGAATCTGAATCTAAGGAAGATATTGCTGAAGAAGGAACTAATGATGAAAACCAGTATGAAGAATTCTCTGATTAATCAGATGAAAGGAGTCAGCGTGATTCAAGCTCAGAAGGTGAAGAAATGGAGAATGATGATGAAATGAAGGAACAAACTGATGAGTTCGATGAAGGAAATCTACAAAGGTCTAACTCCTGTTCAGAACAGAGAGAAGATGGAAGGAACTCCAGTTCTGCAGAAGAAGAACCAGAAAATTTTCACATTTCTAATCCTGTAAATCGCAAGAGAAAGATTGTAGTCGAAATTGATGAATCACTGGATGTGCTCCCTGACAGATGGATCAATCATGGGAATGAAAGGCTAAATGTGGTAATGATGACTACAATCGTATGGTCATGAAGCTAGACACCTCAACTATAATATTTGAGCCTGAAGTTAAGAACCATGCAATAAGGTGGTTTCACCCTTATATGCTATGGGTAAAGGCATCTCTCACTGAAGATAGCAGCTATCTCACATGGGTCTTCTCTCATCTTCCCAACCGGGAGCTGGTGTCACAGAACTTTCCAAGAATACGGAAGTTTGAAATCAAAATGATCAAAGAACAACCTCACTACAAAGTCTACCGACATGCTGGCAATCATTATATTCCTTATGATCGTAGAGTGGACTCTGATGGCAGAAGGAGTATGGCCAAGGAGATAATCGTAGAGTCTGTTCACTCTACCAATGATGTTGATCAAGTCCAAAATGAGAAGCCTCCCTCGGCCCAAGCACTGTTACCCGACATTCCTTCATCCTCCAATAGTGATTGGTACTCAACGATTGTTCAGATTCTCAACGCTTTCGAAAATCTGTCCAAAGATGAAAATCGTAGAGTCCAATATGGTGTTCAACAAGAAGTTGCCCAACCAGATGATCAAATCCCCATGGAGAAGAAGCTATTGAAGAATTTTGATGAGCTGGTTAAGAAGATATCTAAAATCAATAAAGAGTCAAAGATGTTAAAAGCAGCATGAGATAATTCAGCTCAAGACAGACTTCAAGCCACTATGGCTGATGTATCTCTCAGAATCAAAGAGAGAGATCAAATTTATATGAAGGCCATACATGATCAGAAGGCAGAAGCTCTACGAGCATAGAAGGCTAATGAAGAACAAATTCAAGTCCTCTATGACAAGATTGACAACCTGAATCAGTTTTTCTCCATGCAACTTTAGCTGAGCCAACAAGAACTCAAGATTGAAGTTGGTAACTCCTCTTATCGGATGGAGCAACTTATGTCCAACATGGAACAACTCTCTCAAGTGATTAATGACAAAAAGGGGGAGAAACAGAGGCATAGAAAGAGGCATTCAAGGAAGAGCAAGGAGTGCAGAAAAAGTAAAGATAAGAAGGCCATGAGAAAGGCAGAGAAGAAGACAGTGACTCAGGAGAGTTTCTGAAGCGAGTCATCATCCAAGGGGAGCGAAACGAAAAAAGAAATGAAGTCAACATCCCAGGGGGAGCAGAAGCAAGAAGATCAAGCAAATAAGTAGCTGATTAACAAGACATCTTGGAAACACATATGGAGCCAAAGAGGTACATCTCTAACCATTAGGTATGTTATGGATCCAGGTTGTAAAACTGTCATAGCTTATAAAATTCCATATCATTATAAAATGAAATTCATGATATCTATTTTAGAAATACAGTGGCTCACTGTATATAAGATTCATTCATGACATGCATATGCACTTATTATTTTTGTTATAATCAAATAGGGGGAGATTATCAGGAATAAGCATGTGAATGATATTCCTATTGATATATGATTTGATTATGATATATATGAATGATTATGCAAGTATGCTTGCATCAAGAAAAGCTGTAAAGTCCTTTGATAGATAATAGGAACATATGTACAAGGACTTAGAATGAATTGATCAAATGTGTTAGGTTAATCCTACATAAGAAAAACTGCTTTGTAAAGTCCTTAAAAAGAAATGATGTACATGGACTATAAATATAGAAAGATCAAGCCCGTCAGGTTGATCTTACAATGTAATAGATAGGTTTATCTGATCGTCAACCACTGCACCAGAAATCTTAGTCTGCCAGGAGAGTCAAGGAAAACTCGAAAGCTATCAAGGCAGAATCGTAGTCTGCAAGATAGTAGATCTCGGAGTTCATCAACTGCCAGGAGAGACGAGGAAGGATCGTAGTGTATCGAGGAGAACTTCCTCAGAGCCGTAGTCTGCTGAGGAAGTCATGTTCAGAATCGTAGAGACAGCCTGCCTACGAACCAACCGAGCATCTGCCAATGCCAAGTCAAGAATCGTAGACTACACTCTGAGTTATAGAGTCTACTGATGTCAAAGCCAAGTTAAGAATCGTAGACCACACTTAGAGTCGTAGAGTCTACTGATCGTATCAGAGACAGAGATCGCAGTCAAGTAAGATTAGATAAAGATAACAAGCACAACGACAGAAATCGTAGAGTATCAAGATTTGATCTTGAAGTCATAGTGTCTGCACAGCCGAAGCTGAATTGCAGAGTGTAGAACTGAGACTTCAACAGATGTGCTCACAACGCCAAGGCAGAATCGTAGAGTGAACACGATTCTCAAAAATTGAGCACTCCCAGAATATCTAAAGGGACGAAGCCTCTAGTTGGTACTGCAAAGATACATCCCACCTAAAGGAAACCAGAGATCACTCAACGAATGACATGTAAGCTAACAGAAGATCTAAGCACCAACTCAATCATCATCTAGATTGAGTTGTGAAGCCATTCGAGATGAAGTCTTCCATAAGTTTATCAGAAGAAGACTTCAGTAACTGACTAAGGAAAGTCAGCAAGTACAGTATCTGTCAAGAAAATAGAAGACGGTGATCTTGAAAGCAACCAGGATCATAGTGTCTTCCAAATAAAGAAAGAACTGATGGAGTGTACACAAAAATACTGGTCAACCTCTGAAGAACAAGGCTAAAGTGATTAAGCATTGGGTCAGTCCATTGATGATATGTGAATAGGAGATCACATGGAGAAAGCGAGCCGGACACGCCACAAATCTGAAGTGTCTTGCTATTCAAAAGGGGCCAGAACAAAGAGTCAAGCCATCAGTTTCTGAGAGCAGTCGAAGCAAACAGAAGTATTAAAGAACTGCTCAAGAGAAGGAAGAGGTGTTCTACATTAAAGATCCAATCAACACTCTTTGAGATCGTAGTGTTGTCTCTACCTGTTAACTACACACTACGATCAAGTCCAAGAAGATATGCATCAGAATGGTAGAGTTCGGTTGTCTGAAGGTTGAAGCATTGGCAACGGTTCAATCTGAAGATTGATGGTCGAACAGAGCTTATTGAAGAGCATCGATGCAAAAGGACAACCTCTGATCGAGAAATCAGAAAGAGGAAATAAAGTTGACTATCTGCTCGAGACATCAAAGTGACATCTCTGACAGGGTAGGTAAAACAGTAAACTGCAGTGTCAGAAATTCAAAAAAGGGGATGTCATGTCACATCTGCAGTCTACACTAAATAACTCGAGATCTATGAAGCAATTCAAAAAGTTTTTAACGACTACTTTCTAACAGGAAGATTGGGAAGGAGTATAAATCAACAAAGCTTCAAAGATCAAGAGTTGCTGATGATTGCTAAGTTACAGAATCGTTGAGTTGTTGGAATGCTATTGTTGAATCTATGAGTTCCACCAGAGATTAACAAAACAAGTCTCAGTGACAGTGAGACTACATAGGTGGAAGTGAAGCAGCTTTGAAGAAGGACTTAAACAAACTAGAGCTTCACTCAACAAAGATGAGAATGCCACTAAAGATGACAGCTAAGCTGAGAGCCAAGAAGGACAAGAAGATAGCATCCAGAAAAGTGGCAAAGTACAAAGAAGATCAAGAAAGCCACTCTACAGATTACCCTGAACCAAAGGCTGAAAAAGAATAGATGCAGAATCATGTCTGCAAAGCATTCAAGAAGGGTTCAGGGATTGCTAAGTGCCAGACAAATTCTATCAAAAGCTCAGAGACTTAGCAAATCTAGATGGTGATGGTGCACAGCTGACATCAGATGAAGATGAGCAGAAAGGAGTAAAGATCAGCTGCACCAAAATAGATGTAGTCCAGACTCCAAGCAGAAGACCAAGAGGACTATGCCAATCTGCTAAGTACATAAGATGTTCAAGATTAAAGATATCTTAGCAGCTCAGCACCAACAACAACTACAACAACAAGAAGCCAGGGCCTGAGGGGTCCTTGTTTGGAGGGACTAAACAAAGTTCCAAGCCTGCTGGGCTTAAAGAGTTCCTAGGGAACTAGAGGAGTTCCAAGGCTGCTGGCCTTGAAGAGTTCTTAGTGAACTGAAGTTCCAAGGCTATTGACCTTGAAGGAATCTTAGTGATTCAGGGTGATGCCCTTCCTTAGTGGAAATCCTGCTAGTTAAAAGCAGGAGAGTGGATTAGGAGCTTGAGTCTCTGAACCACTTAAAATCCCTTGTGTCTTTTACATTCTGTCATTTACATTATGTTCCTAACAACTATAACTGCTATGAATGTATTAACTGCTTACCACTTAACTAACTCTAAGAACAATGTATGTATGATTATGAATATATCAATGAAGGAGATCTTTTACTTATTCCACTGTGCTTGAAAAGATTCTTATGTTTGTCATATGCTAATTCATTAGCAATACAAAATAAAAGGGAAAAGTATTTGAAAATTAAAAGGATCTATTAAACCCCCCCCCCCCCCCCTTCTAGATCTATTTTGTGCCTACTGGGAACTAACACAGTGAAAGAAAAAGGTGAGCTCAAATAGCCCAGTAAGAAATATTATGACTAAGACAATGCAGAATAAATTATCATTAGTCTATAATAGTATAACAACTGATAGAATATAATAGACAAAAGGTTTTAGATCAACAACTGTAGAGGAACAAGCAATCCATTAGAAGAGTTAAGTAGAGCATGATATCTACTATCTTCTATGATTTAAAAGTTTATCATTAATTTTATCGCTAAGACTCAGCTTAATAAATAATCCATATCATTGAATTATCCATGCACTACAGGCCAAGGATATTCATTAGTATCACGACCACGAATTATCCATGCACTACGGGCCAAGAATATTCATGTTTTCACCAATGGTCATGAACATGCCAAACAACAATTCATCTTTGCACCCTTGGCCTAAGAGAACGCATGGTCATGATCATACCAATAAGCGTCATTTGAGACTCATTTCAATAAATAATCCACATCACTTGTAACATTACAGTCATGATTATACCGAATAATCCCTGGTCATAATCATACCAATCAACAGTCCATTTATGCACTACGGGCCAAAGATGACTTTCCTCACAATATAAGCATGATGATGATGACAATGATATAAAAATTCAATCAAACGAGATCAAGGATAAATATTAAAGACTTTAAATTTATCCAAAATTTAAAAACGTTCAAATGGTCAACATGATACTGCTTTGTAGAGCAAAATTCAATAATAATAATGTATCAAAAATGATTTGGACCGAAAAAAATCAATTTTTGTCATGAATAGTACTTCAGGTAAATATTACCCTAGTGAATAGTACCCCATGAATAGTACTTTTGGAATAGTACCCCGTGAATAGTACTCCAGAGTGAAAAGGTTAAAACTTATCAAGAATGCTCAGAATAATATTTTTATGAAAAGATACTAGATGAAGCTCAAATATCAAGGATATTCTACCAATTTCATGGATTATAGAAGCCAAAACTTAACAAAATGAGTGTAGAATTCGGAATCTAAAATGAAATAATATTACTTACATACTATAGATTATGGAAGAAAATATTATTTCTTACGAATATTGAACAAAAATAATATCCCTTACGGATTTTGAACGAAACTAATATTCCTTACAAATATTGAACGAAGATAATATTCCTTATGAATATTAAACGAAGATAATATTTCTTACGAATATTGAACGAAATAAAATTTATTACGAATACGAAAAATAATATCATTAGCGAATATGAAATAAATAATACCCCTTACCTTTAAAAAGAGAGTATTCCAACTGGTATAGAGTGGATATTCTTAAAGAAAACTTTCACTGTTTTCTACACTCAAAGCTTCCTAAAACTCGAAAGAAATACGCTCAATATTATAGAAGAAGAATTCTCTGATTCTAGTGTGATTTTCAATTCTAAACTAAGCATCCTATTTATAGGAGAATGGAAGAATACTATTTAAAAAAAAAATTCTCACGGACCAACAGTGCAACATCACGGACGCGCAAAAAATTTCTATAGAATTTTTTAATTTTTTACTATGCAATCACAATACAGACACTATGCAAACACTATGTATAATAAAATATAATATATTCTATTTTTCATAAAAAAATAAAACTTATAAAATATATATTTTTATATATATTTACACATTCCTTCACTACCATCATTTTTCCTTTCATTTCCCGTGACCAAAATCCTACACCCCCCCCCCCCCCCAAAGTCATAAACATGTGGGCCCCACCACATTATATATATAATATATATACTGAATAACTTTCTATCGATTATTTTGAAAAATGGGTAAGTGGGGGTCCAAATAATACGCCAAAATTTATAAGAAATACTTCATAAAAATCCCCTCAATATTTTTAACAACATTTATTCATCATTATTATAACCCGCAATATTAACAACCAGATCATTCCCAGGAAAGAGGGGGCTTTCCGATAAGGATTTCTCCCTATTGGCGTACAATTAGGTGACCAAATTCCTTTCCTCGACAGAACTTTCTAGACATTATTAATAATGTAAATAATAATATGAATAATTTGTAATCTCAATTATTGATTTAATAATATAAAATATTATGATAATAATTAAATAAATAACGTGAGATACTATGCAGCAATTACTGTAGTAATAATTGAAATGAACTGAGTGACTTCTCACGTAAGCATCAACAATCAATATCGTGTGCTACTTTGTAACAACGCGTATTACTGTACTTTTATCACCGGGTATTTGAACAGTTAACAGTAAAACTTTCACCATTATATTCATAAAAAGATATTTCTGTTGTTTTCTAACTCTGACAGTAATTCCGTTGTGGAGTCCACCAATGATTGCGTCGTTGTATGAATATTCCCTGTTAAAACGAATATTCCCCAACCAAACGAATATTTTATAATAACTTCATACTTTGCAAAAATTATAAAATATTATCCACAACTATAATATTATATCAAATCCACACCTTAATACTTTAAAAAAATATTTCGAGAAAATTAATCTTTATTCATAAAATTTGGGGTCTTACAACCTCCATTTTCGTCCTCAAAATTGGGGTACGTACTTGGAATGTCGAAGAGGTGAGGATACCTCGTCAGATTCTAACCCTTGAGGCATAACCTTTGAGCTTAGAATATGTTTCTTCATATCCAAGATTTTAATAGGTATCTCCTCATACGTTAAATCTTCTGCTTTCTCGTCTAGCTCTAATTCAATAATATAGTTTGGGTCATCCACATATTTACGTAACATCGATACGTGAAAAAGGTTATGAACACGCAACATACTTAGCGGTAAGGCGAGTCTATAGGCCACAGTTCCTAGTCGATCGAGGATTTCAAATGGACCAATTAAATCAAGGGTTGAGATTTCCTCTATTCGTCGATTCTTGCTTCTAGAATAACGCCCTCTTGTACCTTCTTCTTCACATTCATCAGCTCTGAGTCTGTAGCTTGAGCAGCTTTCACTTTATCGATTAAAGTCGGTTCTAATCGTATATTCGTCATCTTCTCGTGGGTCTCTAGAGTCTTTAACTCTATCTCCATCCTTTGTAAATCGTACAAATGGGTCTTTGTGTTAACAATGTCGCACTCGTAACCGCATACGATCTTATACTCAACGCATTAGCTACCATGTTCTCTCTTCCATGTTGTTATTGAATGGTATGGTCGTAATCTTCAACAGCTCGAGCCAACGTCTTTGGCGCATGTTACGTTCATTTTGGGTAAAGAAATATTTAAGGGTTTTAGAAATGGGATTTGTACTGGGGTCAATACAAAATTTGATTTTACGCTCTGGGGTAGGCTAGGAAGTTTTCAGGGAATACATCAGGAAATTTATTAATGATAAAAATATCATTCAAAATTGTGACTCTCATCCAAGACTTGGATAACACGTCACATTGATACCTATCAACTTGCCACCGTTATTCACGGCGTCCCCCTACGAATAGTCTGGCTTCGATGCATTTCAAGACTTAGAAGTCACCAGTGAAAGGCTCGGGGCTCTTTACTTATGGCTTGATATGACAGTGATTTACTTTAGTGGTTAAGTTGCTTGAATTTTCATAACGGTTGGTTAAGAATATAAAAACTAACCACCTTATGAAAATAATCAATTTTAGCATGATGAGTAGCTAACCAGTCAATTTCACATCGAAGGCAAGTATTTTCAAAGAGATAAGATCGACAGGTAACGTGAAAGTGTCGATTTGAATCAAACAAGATTTATAAATAGTGGGTGTAACAAAGGTTTCTCCTAACAGAGTTTCAACAGATAAGTCAAAGTCTAATTTTTTCGAAGTTATATGTAAGACCTCAAATTTTATGAATAAAGATTAATTTTTTCAAATTTTTTTAATATTAAGGTGTGGATTTGATATAATGTTATAGTTGTGGGTAATATTTATCAATTTTGTAAAGTAAGCAAGTGGTTATAAAATATTTGATTGGTTGGGGAATATTCATTATATCAGGGAATATTCGTATGACGGCGCAATCATTGGTGGACCCCACAATAGAATTATTGTCGGAGATAGAAAATGACAGAAATATCTTTTTATGAAAATAGCGGCAAAAGTTGTACCATTAACTGTTGAAATACCCTTGTTAAAAAATACGATGAATACTGCGTGGTCGCATAGTAGCATTGCGGTATTGGTTATTGATTCTTACGTGAGAAGTCGCTCAGTTTTATTCAATTATTACCACAATAATTGCTGCATAGTATCTCACGTTATTGATTCAATTATTGACATAATATTTTATATTATTATTTTAATAATTGACACGACAAAGTTATTCATATTATTATTTACATAATTAACAATGTCTAGAAAGTTTATCGAGGAAAGAGGTTTGGTCACCTAATTGCACGTAAATAGGGAGAAATCCTTATCGGAAAACCCCCTCTTTCCTGGGAATAATCTGGTTGTTAATATTGCCAGTTATAATAATGATGAATAAATGTTGTTAAAAATATTGAGGGGATTTGTATGAAGTATTTGTTGTAAATTTTGCGTATTATATGGACCCCTCATTTACCCATTTTTCAAAATAATCGGTAGAAAGTTATTCGGTACATATATATATATATATATATATATATATATATATAATAATAGGTGGGGTGCCACATGTGGGGCCCACGTGTGAAAAATGAAATTAGGGGGGAGCAGAATGTCACGGGTATATATATATTATATATATTATAATTTTTATAATATATATATGATAATAAGTTTTGTTTGTTATGAAAAATATAATATATTATATTTTATTATGCATAGTGTTTGCATAGTGCCTGCATAGTAAAATCAAAATTCGTCCATGAATTTCAAAACCTTCGCCCGTGAACCTTTTCTACTGTGCCTCCAAATAGTATCCTTTCCATTCTCCTATAAATAGGATGCTCAGTTTAGAAAAGAAATTCACACCAGAATCAGAGAATTTTTCTTCTATAATATTGAGCGTATTTCTTTCGAGTTTTTGGAAGCTTTGAGTATAGAAAATAGTAAAAGTTTTCTTCAAGAATATCCCCGCTATACCAATTGGAATACTCTCATTTTTAAGGTAAGCGGTATTATTTATTTCATATTTGCTTAAAATATTATTTTTCGTATTCGTAAGAAATTTTATTTCGTTTAATATTCGCAATAAATATTATCTTCGTTTAATATTCGTAAGGAATATTATCATCGTTCAATATTCGTAAGGAATATTATTTTCATTTAACAGACGTAAAGGATATTATTTTTGTTTAGTATTCGTGAGAATAATATTTTCTTCCATACTCTGTAGTATGTGAGTAATATTATTTTGTTTCAGATTCTGAATTTTACACTCATTTTGTTAAAATATTGCTTCTATACTCCTTGAAATTAGTAGAATATCCTGGAAATTTGCGCTTCATCTAGTATCTTTTCATGGAAATATAATTCTGAGCATTCTTGATAATTTTTGATCTTTTCATGCCCAGTTACTATTCACGGGATATTATTCTCGAAGTACTATTCACGGGGTACTAATCACTCGGGTACTATTCACCCGGGGTACTATTCATGACAAAAATTGATTTCTTTTCGGTACAAATCATTTTTAATACAATATTATTCTTGAATTTTACTCCACAAAGCAGTATCATGTTAACAATTTGGACATTAGTGAATTCTGGATAAATTAAATTTTTAACGTCTTTAATATTTATCCTTGATCTCGTTTGATTGAATTTTTATATCATTGTCATCATCCTCATACTTATATTATGATGAAAGTCATCTTTGTCCCGTAGTGCATAGATGGACTGTTGATTGGTATGATTATGACCAAGGATTATTCGGTATAATCATGACCTGTAATGTTACAAGTGATGTGGATTATTTATTGAGTTGAGTCTCAGCGACAATTATTGGTATGATCATGACCATGCGTTCTCTTCGGCCAAGGGTGCAAAGATGAATTGTTATTTGGCATGTTCATGACCATTGGTGAAAGCACGAATATCCTTGGCCCGTAGAGCATGGATAATTCGTGGTCGTGATACTAATGAATATCCTTGGCCCGTAGTGCATGGATAATTCAGTGATGTGGATTATTTATTGTCGAGTCTCAATGATAAAATTGATGATAAACTTTTAAATTATAGAAGATAGTAGATATCATGCTCTACTTGACTCTTCTAATGGATTGCTTATTCCGCTGCAGTTATTGATCTAAAACTTGTTGTCTATTATATTCTATTAGTTGTTATATTGTTGAAGGTTAAGGATAATTTATTCTGCATTATCTTAGTTATAATATTTCTTACTAGGCCAGTTGAGCTTACCATTTTCTTTCACTGTTCATTTCAAGAAATGAGAATATAGCTGGGACTAGTCAGGGAATGGATTGATGGTCTAGATGGTAATTTTAGTAGTCTTCACTATTCTGTGAAATAGTGTGATAATAATTGTAATGAGGACTTATTTTGAGTTTGAATACTTTCTAGAAGACAATATTCGTGTTAAAACTCTCAGCTATTATGTTGTCGTATTTTGCACGATAGTTGTATAATTAAGTTTGTATTTGTATTATGTACCATATATTTGGCAACTCAGAATGGGTGATGTATACCTATTTTAGGGGCGTCACATTAATTTGAAACGTTGAGTGCAAGTAGGAGAAATAAAAGAGTGGATAGAAGTGGTATTAAATAGGGTATAGACTTCGCAAGAGTTTATGATTAACTTACCCGTGATAACTTCATTCGGGTTCCTTGACAAACGCTCTCACTTAAACTACAGACTTTAACTTATTTGGGACATCATTTGGTGTCACCATCCTAGCTGGACTTGATTTCACTACACGAAAAAATCGAGATAGGTGACCTTTTCTTTCGCAATTGAAACACGCTTTGGGTTGTTGCATACAGTTTGGATGGATGTGTCCCTCCTGTCCGCATTTGAAACATACGAATGGTGGTCAATCTTCTTCCTTGGAAACGGGTGCCGCTGTCTTTCCATCATTATTGAACCTTCTCTTCTTGAAGTTGTTCTCACTTAGTTCACCTTTCCTATTATCCTGGCCATGATTACCATCGAAGTGGTTACCATTTTTGGCATATTGATTCCCTCCACGTTTGTTGTCACCGCTTTGATGGCTGCTACCATTGGTATTATCGATTTGCCGGATGCTCTATCTTGGTTGGGTTGTCTCATTATCGCGTTCCAATAACTGAGCCCTATTCACAACATCTGAATACAAGCAAAGTTTGTGAGAAATGAGGTATTGACGTATTTCGGGTTTCAAACCTCGCAGAAACATTTGCGTCATTCTCTCCTCATTATCTACTAAATGGGATGCAAACCGAGATAACTCCACAAATTTAGCCTCGTACTACAATACGATCATATTATTTTTCTCCAGCTTGATGAATTCAACCTCCTTCATGTGATGAATACTTTCTAGAAAGTACTTGTCATTGAACAATTCTTGAAACTTCTCCCAAGATATCTTGAGTGCGGCAAGCTGGGTACGTTTTACAGATTCCCACCAGTAATCTGTCTCTTCACGCAACATAAAGGTGGCGAAGGGAACCTTTTGCTCCTTTGAGCATTCCAAGACATCAAATATCTTGATGATCAACTTTATCCACGTCTCTGCCTTAAGTGGTTCTGGCTTTTCCAAAAACTCTGGTGGTCCCAACTCCTTGAATTGCTTAGCGGTGACCAACCGTGGGTTGCCATTGTTTCCACCTGCATTTTGAACGAGAGTCTCTTTCGTTTGATTTTGCATGAATTCTAGAAAGTTTCTAAATATACCATCGTTCGTCATTTGGTCGGTGTTGTTATTTACATGAGGATTATTACCTTCCTGATGCACATTATCCTAGTTATTGATCGTCGGTGACTCAACGGCCTCATGTGCTCCATTGCTTATCTCAAAATTTTTAGATGCCATTTTACTATCAGAAAAGAAGGGTTAATTGACATGCCACATAATATCCCTATATTCTGACCGACCAATTAAATAACAAATAAACTTAGGTAGGTCATACTAGCGAAGGAATTACCTGTCTCTCCCCTCCTAGTTCTAGTCTCAAATCTCAGCCAGGGATCATATCCCTAAGCTTTGATACCAACTGTGACACCCCAAAAATAGGTATACATCACCCATTCTAAGTCGCCAAATACATGGTACATAACTTAAACACAAACTTAATTAAAATAACCATATGGACCGTCACACCATTATTATCACACTTTCACAGAATAGTGAAGACTACTAAAACAACCATCTGGATAGTCACTCCATTCCCCGACTAGTCCCAACTATATTCTCACTTCCTAAAGAGAACAGTGAAAGAAAAGGGTGAGCTCAACTAGCCTAGTAAGAAATATTATGACTAAGATAAAGCAGAATAAATTATCGTTAGTCTTTAACAATATAACAACTGATAGAATACAATAGACAACAAGTTTTAGATCAACAACTGCAGCAGAACAAGCAATCCATTAGAAGAGTCAAGTAGAGCATGATATCTATTATCTTCTATGATTTAAAAGTTTATCATCAATTTTATCGCTGAGACTCAACTTAATAAATAATCCACATCACTGAATTATTAATGCACTACAGGCCAAGGATATTCATTAGTATCACGACCACGAATTATTCATGCACTAAAGGCCAAGGATATTCGTGTTTTCACCAATGGTCATGAACATGCCAAACAACAATTCATCTTTGCACCCTTGGCCGAAGAGAACGCATGGTCATGATCATACCAATAAGCGTCATTTGAGACACATTTCAATAAATAATCCACATCACTTGTAACATTACAGGTCATGATTATACCGAATAATCCCTGGTCATAATCATACCAATCAACAGTCCATCTATGCACTACGGGCCAAAGATGACTTTCATCGCAATATAAGCATGAGGATGATGACAATGATATAAAAATTTAATCAAACGAGATCAAGGATAAATATTAAAAACTTTAAATTTATCCAAAGTTTAAAAACGTACAAATGGTCAACATGATACTGCTTTGTGGAGTAAAATTCAAGAATAATAATGTATCAAAAATGATTTGGACCGAAAAGAAATCAATTTTTGTCATGAATAGTACTCTGGGTGAATAGTACCCCATGAATAGTACTTCGGGAATAGTACGCCGTGAATAGTACTCCGGCATAAAAATGTTAAAACTTATCAAAAATGCTCAAAATAATATTTCTATGAAAAGATACTGGATGAAGCGTAAATATCAAGGATATTCTACTAATTTCAAGAAGTATTGAAGCCAAAACTTAACAAAATGAGTGTAGAATTCAGAATCTGAAATGAAATAATATTACTTACATACTATAGAGTATGGAAGAAAATAGTATTTCTTACGAATATTGAACAAAAATAATATCCCTTACGGCTTTTGAACGAAAATAATATTCCTTATGAATATTGAACGAAGATAATATTCCTTACTAATATTAAACGAAGATAATATTTCTTGCGAATATTGAACGAAATAAAATTTCTTATGAATACGAAAAATAATATCGTAAGCGAATATGAAATAAATAATACCCCTTACCTTAAAAAAGAAAGTATTCCAACTAGTATAGCGGGGATATTCTTGAAGAAAACTTTCACTATTTTCTACACTCAAAGCTTCCTTAAACTCGAAAGAAATACGCTCAATACTATAGAAGAAGAATTCTCCGATTTTGCTGTGATTTTCAATTATAAACTAAGCATCCTATTTGTAGGAGAATGGAAGGATATTGTTTAGAATTTTTTCTCACGGACCAACAATGAAACATCACGAACGCGCAGAAAATTTTTGCAAAATTTTCTAATTTTTTTACTATGCAATCACTATGCAGATACTATGCAAATACTGTGCATAATAAAATATAATATATTCTATTTTTCATAAAAAAATAAAACTTATAAAATATATATATATATATATATATATACACATTCCTTCCCTGCCATCATTTTTCCTTTCATTTCCCGTGACCAAAATCCAACACCCCCCAAAGTCATAAACATGTGGGCCACACCACATTATATATATATTATATATATATATACTGAATAACTTTCTACCGATTATTTTGAAAAATGGGTAAGTGAAGGTCCAAATAATATGCCAAAATTTATAACAAATACTTCATAAAAATCCCCTCAATATTTTTAACAACATTTATTCATCAATATTATAACCCGCAATATTAACAACTAGATCATTCCCAAGAAAGAGGGGGCTTTCCGATAAGGATTTCTCCCTATTGGCGCATAATTAGGTGACCAAACTCCTTTTCTCGACAGAACTTTCTAGACATTGTCAATAATGTAAATAATAATATGAATAACTTGTCATCTCAATTATTTATTTAATAATATAAAATATTATGACAATAATTAAATCAATAACGTGAGATACTATGCAGCACTTACTGTAGCAATAATTGAAATAAACTGAGTTGTGACGCCTCCAAAATAGGTATACATCACCTATTCTGAGTCGCCAGATATCACACTATAAAAATCATTTACAAACTTCATTTATACAACCTGTTGAATCATGCGTAGAATCACCACGCTTAAACCGTGAGTTTTAATACAAATGTATGTAACTCTCATGGTGCCTCGACCACAACCTTATAATGGTACTTTACATAAAAGTACAATCAATAACTGTTTTAGAAATTAAAATCTTTGGAAAATACTCAAGGAAACCTTCGTACATGGGAGTCCATGCGTCTAGGTTATGATAGATATCAAATGTCCACAGAATTATCCTTGGTTGACCCAATAGTCCCCAAAGAAAAACAAGAAGATTACTATCATCTTCTTTCCAATAGTGAGTCTTCTCTTGACATATAATTATCTCCATTTTCTCCAATTAAGAATTATATTTCAAACAAACTCCAAGATCATATAGGTAGTGTTCGTAGATATACTCAGCAAGTGGATGTGCACAACCCTGTCTTATGATAACACGAGGTTGTATGTCATTAGACATCTTGTATGATAGTGGCAAAACACCCTTCCAAAGTTGGGTTCACCTCACCCTATTCGGTTCACCAAAATTAAATATCAAATGACGTATACAATATGACACACTTATCTAAAGTTCTCAATACACTTATTTCCATACTATTTAGGGAGAACCTCAACAACTATAGACCACTGTTCTATTCTCCTGTTACCCCCGCTCGACCCAGCTACACTCTTATTACCTGAAAGGAATTGTGAAGCAAAAAGGGTGAGCACAACTAGCCCAGTAAAGAATATCATGACTAAAGATAATTTACATCATCAATAGCCTTCATCGGTAATAAATCGTAGATTTAGAACATATGGTAGATGATAAAAATTTTCAACCATAGTCAGTAATGAACGAAAGCAATCCATTAGAAGAGTCAAATAGACCATCGGATCTATTATCTTCTCCATGTTAAAAGTCCACCAATAATATTTTATCCCTCGTAATATCAATCAACAATTCCTCGCCCACAATCATATGAATAACTCATAATCATAATTGTGATTCTAAATTCCTCTTCGTACTCTGTGATCTAAGATAATTTTCATCACTATCTTCACTTAAAACATCAAAAATCATGGTTATACCAAATCATAATTCCCGCCTCATAATCATACTAATAAATTCATCTTTTGCACTGTACCCAAAGATATTCATTAACAATTCATCTTTGCACTACAAAAGCCAAAGACATACAACCGTATTTTAGAAGAGTCAAGTAGAGCATGATATCTACTATCTTTTACTTAATTAAAAGTGTATAATCAATATTTATCACGAGACTCGATTTTAATAAATAATCCACATCATCGAATCATCCCTACACTACGCCAAGGATATTCATGTAATCATCAATGGTCATGATTATACCGAATAATCCCTGGTTATAATCATACCAATAACTGTCCATCAATGCACTACGGGCCAATGAGGACTTTTACCACATCATCTATAACATTACGGGCCATGATTATACCTAATGATCCCTGGTCATAATCATACCAATACACAGTTCATCTATGCACATAAGCCAAAGATACTTATCAATCAATAGTTCATCTTTGCACGTAAGCCAAATATATACAACTGTAAAACCAATAATCAACAGTCCATCTTTGCATGTAAGCCAAAGATATACAACTATAAAACCAATAATCAATAGTCCATCTTTGCACGTAAACCAAAGATATACAACTGTAAAACCAATAATCAACAGTCCATCTTTGAACGTAAGTCAAAGATGACTTTCATCATAATATAAGCATGAGGATGATGACAATGATATAAGCATTAATCAAACAAAATCAAAGATAAATATTAAAGACTTTAAATTTATCCAGAGTTTAAAAATATTCAAATTGTCAACATGATACTGCTTTGTGGAGTAAAATTCAAGAATAATATTCATGTACCAAAAATAATTTGGACAAAAAGAAATATATTTTTCGGGTAAATAGTACCCCGCAATTGTGCCTATGAATAGTACTTCGGGAATAGTACCTCGTGAATAAAACCCCAGCATGAAAACTACCCCAAATACCTGAGTGAATAATATTCGGGTGAATAGTAACTCATGAATAGTAACTCGTGAATAGTACTCTGACACGAAAAGTGCCCCGAATACCCGAGTGAATAATACTAGAGTGAATAGTAACTCATAAAAAAATACCAAAGAAAATGATATTCCATGACGAGTACAAAAGAAATGATATCTCATACGAATATAATAGAATATACGAAACTGTAAATGGGTTTTCACCATTATGCAGAATCCACATGCATGATCATTTCTACAATTTAATAAAGAATGAATAACGAAGGATCATTCACCATGCATCTGATGAGTCCACATGCATACGAGTTATTCCAATGTAATAATAAAGAATGGAATAACAAAAGAATTCACAGTGCATACGATAGATCGCATGCAGACGGAGTTATTCCAAATGTAATAATAAATAATGCAACCAGTCACGCTTAATCCGCATGAGATAGGATATTCCAATGTAATAATAAAGAATAGAACCAGTCATGCGTAATTTGCATGCATGTGAGGATTCCAATAGAATAATAAAGAATGGAACTAGGTCATGCGTAATCCGCATGCATGTGATATTCCAATGTAATAATAAAGAATGGAATAATGTAAGAATTTCACCCACGACGCGGTAGTTCAGCATGTATGTGTTATTCCCTACATAATAATCTGAGTAATGGAATAACAACCCTTACGAGTATTGAAAGAAAATAACTCTCTTTATGAATACAAAAAAATAATACCCCCTACACAATAATGATATCCCTTACCTCAGAAGAAGACTGGATACTGAAATAGTGAAGTAGCAGACTTCGCTTCTTCTTTCTCTCCATAGTTTCTCTCTTTATAATTTCTCTATAATAATTGCTCTTGTGAGACTTAGTGAATTGGTGAAAAATAATGAAGGAATGAGCTTCTATTTATAGGAAAATATAGTTTCGATAATTGCACGTTTTGGGGCTCAAAATATTATAGTATAATACCTCCCTCTTTTTCTTCATTTTTACTTTAGTCCTGCAAGTATTATCAAACTTGCACCACCTCCCCTAATAGTATATCATGTGAATTAGTAGTAAATTATGTGACTCAATAGTTCTAGACATGTGAAAATACGAATTACAGTATAGTACCTCCATCTATACCTCCATTTTTAACTTAGTCATGCAAGTATTATCAATCTTGCACCAACTCCCCTAATAGTAAATGAATGTGAATCAATAGTACACACATGTGAACAAATAGTTATAATCATGTGAATCAATAGCAATTAATTGCTCATTTATCTGGTTAATTACCTGATTGGTCAATATAACCTTCAGACATCAATTATTATCGAAATAAATGTCGATTTCCACTAACACTAATAATTCCCACACAATGGAACAATCAATTTCATCTTTAATCAACACGAACTTATTCATCATTAATATTATAATTCACAATATTTAACAACCAGGTTGTTCCCAGGAAAGAGGGGGCTTTTCGATAAGGATTTCTCCTTATTGGCGCGTAATTAGGTGACCAAACCTCTCCTTGACAAAACTTGACATATCATTAATATTGCAAATAATAATATGAATTACTTTTATGCGTCTCAATTATTGATTTAATAATAATAAATATTATGCAGAGACGATCATGTGACAATAATTGAATCAATAATATGAAAGATATTATGCAACAATTCATCGTAGCAATAATTGAGTATAACCGAGTGACTTCTCACATAAGCATCAATAATCAATCTTGTGTGTGCTACTACGCAACCACGCATATTAATGTACTTTTACTACTAAGGGTAGTTCAAATGTTTTAAGCAGAAAACTTTCGTCGTTATTTTTTAAAAAAGATAATTTTGTCGTTTTCTAAATACGACAATACTTCCGTTGTGGGGTTCACCAATGATTGTGACGTCGTACGAATATTCCCTGTTAAAATGAATATTCCCCGACCAATCGAATATTCGATAACATATCACCCTTAACTTTAACCCTTTCTCAATTTAACCATTTACTAAATAACATAATAATTATAAGAAAATTGAATACTTTCATTTCATAAAATTCGGGATCTCACATGAGAGACTTCTCACGTAAGCATCAATAATCAATACCGTGTGCTACTATGCAACCACGCGTATTAATGTACTTTTATCACCGGGTATTTCAACAGTTAACGGTAAAACTTTCGACGTTATTTTCATAAAAAGATATTTCTATTATTTTCTAACTCCGACAGTAATTTCATTGTGGGGTCCACCAATGATTTCATACCATTGCATTTAATATTTCCTATTAAAACGAATATTCTCCGACCAAACGAATATTTATAACAACTTGCATACTTTGTAAAATTTATAAATATTACCCACAACTATACTATTATATCAAATCCACACCTTAATACTTAAAAAAAAATATTTCGAGAAAATTAATCTTTATTCATAAAATTTGGGGTCTTACAGAGGAGCTGGTGGTAGAGGTTGCAAAGCTCAAGGATGATCTAAGAGAGGAATCCGCCAAACGAGCCAGAGTTGAATATGCTTATGAGAAGGCTTCCCAACAAGGAAAGAAGGTCTAGATGGAGGAGATGGATTGTGCATTCAACACTGTGGTGAACAAGGCCCAGGATCGAGTTATGTACTATCCAATTCAGTTTGAGGACTTACCTTCGTACATGTTAGATCGCAGAACGATGTTTCGTATCATGGAAGAAGAGCACAGAGAAGTTATTTGACGTCTTAATAGGCCATGATGGGAACAATATGAATTATGTGAATATCTATGTTAGTTAAAAAAATGTAAATTCCAATGTGCTTGTAAACAAAGGATTATTATGATGATTTAATCCTGAATATTCTTTATCTCAGGATAGATGATGTAAATAGCAGTGATGTTATCGTATGATGTTAAAACTTTCGATTTAAATAATATATCAGAGTTTATTTGAGATAATGTGTTAAGTGATTATGTTTAAATGTTTTAATTAAGGCTTAAACATTTAAGGGATTGAATAAAGACCTAATAAGCTTATATTTTTAACAGAAATATGCCGCCAAGAAGAAGACCAAACCGTCAACTGGCCCAAGAAGGGTCGACGAACAACAATAACGCCAATACTGACCTCATTTAGCAGTTGGTGAATTTACTGGCTGGAGCAATTAACAATCAACCTCAAGCTCCACCAAATACAACGTTCAAGGATTTCAAGGCGATGGGACCGCCAGAGTTTAAAGGTTCCATGAACCTGATAGAAGCTTAAACTTGGATTATGGAGATGGAAAAAATTTTTGACGTCGCCAGAGTCAAAGAGGACCAAAAAACCACCTACGCAACGTTCATGCTGAAATCAGAAGCCAGTTATTAGTGGAAAGCAAATAAGGTCTGTGGAGGAGAAGGTGTGATCACCTGGGAGAGGTTCAAGGAGATGTTCTTCGAGATGTATTTCCCGACAAGCTCACAGAACCAAATGGAGGTACAATTTTTGGAATTGAAGCAAGGAAATATGTCCGTAGCAGACTATGTAAAAAAATTCAATGAGTTGGCAAGGTTTGCCCCGTATCAAGTACACGTGGATGAAAGGAAGGCGAGAAGGTTTGAGCAGGGACTGAAGCCCTGATTATATAGCAAAGTGTCAATGTTTCAACTGAACACTTTTGTTGGAGTAATGGAAAAGGTCATCCTTACTGAAGGTGGGAGCGATGCGATGACCAAGTACAATCAGGATCAGAAGAAGAAGAAGAGTGAAAATGAGAGAAATAACAAGGCCAGTGGCAGACACATGGGAGGAAGTATCAATCAGAAAAGGAGGTGGACTGACAACTCATCAACTGGAATTCAGCAAGGAGGTCAGAAGAAAAGGATTGAAGCATGTCTGACCTGTGGGAAAGCTCACCTGGGGGTCTGTATGAAAGGAAAAAGAGTTTGATAAAATTGTGGTCAAGAAGACCACATAGTACCTAACTGCCCTAAACCAAAGAAGGGTTCCTGCTTCACATGTGGGTCGAAGGACCACTTGGCTATGGATTATCCTTAGAAAGGATCTAGAGGGCGAGAGCAGGGAAACAATGATGAAGTGGTTTAACTATCACGGACCAACCCATGAACCAACCGATCACCGCCGGGACATTCAACATGAAAGTGCAGGATGTTGTGCAGTCTCGCGATGTGGTGTCAGGTATCTTTCAGATCACTAAAGTTAATGTTTATATATTATTTGATTCGGGTGCTTCTTGTTCATTTATATCCGATGACTTTGCTGAGAACTTGGAATTGCCTAAAGACAAGTTAGAATACCCCACTACACCAAAAATGGCCTCTAGTGAAGGACAAATCCTTCACTAAAGGCCCTACATCACTCACAAGTGATTTATTGTGAAGAAATATTTTCTTCACATGAGTCTTCGTGATTAGGCTCTCCTCATGATTGGGTATCCTTCGCTAAGTAGTAACTAAATGTTTTTGTGAAGGATTTATTATGAATAACTTTTTATTCACAAATTGTATTTAGTAATGGAATATTGTTATTTAGTGAAAGATTGATTTCCTTCACAAATAATATTTTAAGAAGGACTATTTGAAATTAGTGAATAACTTGATTTTTCACAAATAATATATTGTGAGGAACAAAGTTATTTAACGAGAGAATATTTTCCTTCACTAATTATAAATTGAGAATCTTTCTTCAAATTAGTGAGAGAAAATTCCTTCACAAATTATAAATTTGTAAATAAAAATTAATTGCTAAATAATCAAAATTCATTGAAAATTATAATTAATTTTAAATCATTGATTTCATATTTATTATTATTATTAATCTCTATAAGAAATATTAAATTTATTTTTCAAGTAAATATAAATATTGCCATACTTGTTTTCAAACTAATTGATAAGCTAATACATAAAGAGCTAATAAAATCAAAACTTCTCATATAAATAGATCGTAATACTGAAAGTCACAATAACTACGTAAATTTGTTATTGTATCTTGGTCTCACAAGGACCATAGTATCTACAAAATTTATTAACTAACATAAGAAAACTGAAAGAATAACAATGAACTAGAAGGAATAAAGTGTGACATGTTAGATCCACTTCATCATCATTTTCTTCAAGAAAATCAAGGTTGGGCATGTAAACTTCATGCTGCAATAGAAACATCAAAATTCAATTTCAATAAGACGATGAATAAGAAAAGATGAAACTGATGAACTTAAATTAAAAAAGAAAAGAAAATAAAAACCTCTTTTGGCAACAGACAATGATCCTAAACTAGTACAGAGAACTCACAAGACAACTTTGTGAAAATATGAAGAAGTAACAGGTGAAAAGTAAAATAGTAGTGTTTTAAAAATTTATACCGGATGTGTGCACTTGTGTTGCACTATCATTTGTACCGGATATGTGCACCTGTGTTGCACTATCATTTTTACCGGATGTGTGCACCTGGATCACCATGTCCTCCCAAACCTGTTAAAGACACTTCAAGATTAGTAAACAAAAAGATCAATAGTTTGGTCTTTACAAAAAAAAATTAGCATAATAGAGTTATTAGATGAAGAGTTTGGAGTTATTAGATGAAAACTTGAAATTTAATCAGTTTCAGAAATATAGATATCATTTCTCAATTTTACAATGATGAGTAACACAAGAAAAGGTTAGTATGCCACTTAATTCAGGATTAAGTAATATCAAGTTTGTTTATTCAAGAAAATGTGATCGTGTCCCATATTTTTTGCCAATTTCAGTTGCTTTTGATTTCTCCAGTGAACTGGATTACACCCAAATGAATCATACAATGCTTTTAGACTCTTGTTTCGCTTGCAGACAGTGATCATCATCATCCATTTTTCTACAACTAAAAGCAAACGGGATAGAAAAATCTCACTAAAAATAGCAACAACATTGTTTGCATGATTAAACAGTGTCAAGATTTTATTTCAAAAGAGCGAAGAGGGTACCATTGAAGCTGCGTTTACAGAATTGATTTAGACGTAGTATATAGAAGCTCCCATTTTCCATTCAGCAAATTAGACTTGAGTGGCTCCTTAACCTCATTGGTTGCTTCAAGTTTGCTTGCAATCTGAACAAAAGTACAAAAGCATCAACAAAGATTTATGCAGAAACATCGTTGGTCAAATTCCAACGAAGTAATCTAAATAGACCAAGAAGAGTGCAAACGCAGTTTGAAAAGTTCATGATAGTAAAGTTATCAAAAAGAGTACAAATGGCCGCAGAACTTGGTGAAGACGGTTTATAATCAGTAAATTCTCATCCTCAGATAGTAAAGCCTAGTGATTTACAAGAATCAACAAAAAGAATTTTAGAAGTGAAATTATATGCAAAGGGAGCGAATAGCACTTATATGTCAAAATAGAATATATATAAAGCTCACTTCATCAAGTGAACTATCACCATTACTCTCAAACGGCTTGTTGAACCATCAAGCTCATAGTTGCATTTGGTCTACTGCATTCAACTGAACTCAACTCAAAATATAATGGATATACACCAATTCAATGAATTTGGTCTACTGCATTCAAGTGAGTTCTTTATTGATACATGGGTAGTGACTGATTATAAACAAAAAGACTAAACAAACTTATACACTTACTTTCTGAAAGTAACGTACGTTAAATCGTCAACGATTCAACATCAAGAAAATATAAATTACAGTAATACAAAGCAAGTATACACTTACTTTGCGAGCTTGGACTACAATTGCTTTATACAATATAGTTGTTCTTGGATAGACTGCCAAAACATGAATTCCAGGAGGGAAATCATGAGCGCTTGAAGGATCATTTCCATTGGGTAAAAACTACTATAAGTTAATTATGCAAAATGATAACAATAACATAAGGGAAACATTTCAGTCAGAGTATACTAGGTAGTGATGTAGTCAAACAGCTTCAGAATCTATTTTATTTCCTTTACTGGCTTTTTAACAAGAAGTTAAGAAAAGAGTATCATGGTTACCAAGTCAAAAAACACCTGAATTTCCAAAACACATACCCAACATAAAAACACCTAAATATCCAGAACACATACCCCATAAAAGTTCTCGAATTTAAGTAACAAAAGGCCAACCAATAAATGCGTTAAGAAATTTTTAAAACCTACTAAGAAAGCACTTGTTGAAATGAGAAGTCCTTATATTGCCAAATAAAAAGTACAAGACAATCGTGTTGAGCACTAAACCTGCACAAAAAATCAAGAAAGAAACCATAAACGCATACAACTTACAGAACGATGAACATGAACTTCTTATGTGCTGCCTCTTTCAGTTTTAATATCAGCATAAACATCATTTTCTTGACCAACAAAAATCATCAAACAACCTTAAGAGCATGTCACAAGTGACAGTTAACTAGAATGGCACAATTGTATAGTTGATAGGTAGTTATAAGCAAAGGTATCATATGATATATTATTTCAAGGTCAAGGTTGATCCTGGGCTAGTCAGTCTCAGTCACCCAAAAATCAGACCCATGGGCCAGCCATGCATGACACTTCTTTTTTCTAAACCTTTTTTTCTATGGGACAATTTAATTACTATTTAGATATGGATTTCTAGACAAATGCTACTGTCAATTAATGCATTGCGTGACAAAAAATAAACAAAGAAGAAAATAGACTCACTGATTCCTCTTCTGATTGTACATCATAATCTTTATTATTATCCATGATACTTAACTTGGATTTTGAAACAAAAGAAAAGAAAAGAAAAATAGCACATAAAAAGCACATAAGGTTTTCTGCAAGCATTGTTGACTATCTAGAATACAAAATAACAATTCATTATTCTGTCCACAAACAAGAATAATTAAAGGATTTGCATTAACAGAGGATTGTCATGGTCACAAAATTGTTGTTTGAGAAACTTGTTGTCTAATTGTTTTAAATGAAACAAAGAATACCAAACAAAAATAATTTGGCACTTCACCAATTAATCATTCTTACACATCATTTCAATTGTCAAGAGGAAAGATGTGTGTAAAGGTAACCCAATAAGCAATATAAGTAATCCTAGCATACTCTCTTAAGCAATATCACAAACAGTTTGTAGCTAACATAAACTCACTCTCTCTCAAGCAATTTCATAAACACTTTATGTTATTGTGTCGCCTTACTATACCCATTGACAAACTACAACATTTTGAAATGAATTACATATAATAATTGAACTAATTAACAAATTAACAATACAATTATTCCAATTGCAACCCAAATTAATTCTAAATAACACAAAATTTCTAATTAAAACCTAATTTTTAGGAAAAATTAACAAGGGAGAAAATTAAAACCATCAATTGGACAATAATGAAAGAGAAGTTAAAGGAGAAGCCAGTTGAATTTTTAAAGCACACAAATCTAACTTCGGTTTAATATTTTTCTTTGAATTTTTAAAGTGAATGTCAAATAGCACTCAGTTGTTCCAGGCCATCGAATTTCTTCTTATTAAAATGAGCAAAAGATGGAATGAAAAATCTGCACTAACAACCTCTCAAACCATGTGACTCCAATTTCTGGAAACTTCTTAATTAACAAAGAGATGCCTAGATTTTTGTTTGTTCTATTAATGACCCATGGCCTTTCAGGAAACCTATTTTTAAGTCCAAATAATTAGTAGGGGTGCACCTCTCTAAAGACTGGAGTACATATCAAACCTTCTCTTTGTACTATTGATAGAAAAATGAACAAAAATATGACACTTTATTTGGGTAAAACATTATACATGCATGAATTGATACATAAGCATTAAACAAAGTAAAAAGGTCAAAGAGATGAGAGTTCTCCATCTTAAAAAACATGCATTTCAATCTTGATAGTGAATGAAAATTTACCTGAACTCGGAACTCAGCAGAGGTCGAGTCGTCGAGGTTGAAGAATTTGAAAGAGGTCGCAACTCGCAGGGAGACACGGTGAGACCATAGTCCAGAGAGGCGGAGAGAGCCAGAGTCCAGAAAGGCGGAGGCCGAAGAGGATGTCGATGAAACTGAGAGGCGGGAGAATTGGAGAAGAAAAAGGAATTGGGATCTGAGAAGTGGGAACTGAGATTTGGAAATTAGGGGCTACTATACTGGCTAGGGCAAAATGTGAATACATAATATATAGATTTGAGATTACAGACAGACACGCACTGTTAATACTTGGTGTAGGTGGTGTATTATTTTTTTTATTAGGATATCCGAATAACCTATTTTTTAAAACTGTAACCAAAATTGAATACCAAGTATTAAATCAGATATAACTGAAATTAGGAAAAAACTAAAAAATCGAAATAATTCGGTTAAAAAAATTCAGTTGTGTTCGGTAATTCGATTTTATCAATTTTTTACTCACTCCTAGTGGTGGCCGATGGGAGAGGCTCAGAGCAGTTCGAGGTTGAGAGTTGGGACTTGGGACTTGGGAGCAATCGTGAATTCGAGATGGAGAAATGCAGAGAGTTTCATACTTTGATTTGGGAATAAATTGAAATTAAATTTACTATTGTAAAAAAATTAAAGAATTTATATTAACCACAATTAATTCAAAAAAAAAATATTTAGAACAAGATAGCGACCAATTTTATCCCTCACAAAAAACTTCTGAATAATGATATATAGTGAGTAATAATTGTTTCACTAAATAGATTTTTTCCTCGCAAATTTTCATCATAAATTGGCTCCAAAAATCTCTCTATCGCCCCAATTTTGCGAGAAAAAAAATATAAATTGTGAAGAATGTTTCTTTTGCTAATAACTATATTGTCACTATAATTTTTTCCTTCATTGTTCCTTCGCTAAATAACTCCTCATGTGAAGGAATAAATTCCTTCACAAAATTTCCTTCACTAGAGGCCATTTTTGGTGTAGTGCCCCATGAACATAGAGATTGCGAATAGAGAAGTAATCCCTGTTTAGTACGTACACAAGAACTGTAGGGTGGATATTAAGGGTAACATTATGAACGTAGACCTTATCCCTATCAAACTTAGGGAATTTAACATTATCTTGGAAATGGATTGGCTATTCAATTATGGGACTGTAATTGATTACCAAAAGAAATGTATTAACCTTATAACTTCGTCAAAGGTTGTGTTTTATGGTAGCAAATCACCTAGACAAGCGAGTTGTCTGACGATGATGAAAGCCAGGAAGTTGTTAAGACAAGGCTGTGAAGGATATTTAGCCTACAAAGTCGACAGTCGTAAAGAGAACCCGAAGATTGAAGAGATACCAGTAGTGAAGGACTTCGTAGACGTATTTCTAGATGATCTGCCAGGACTTCCGCCAGACAGAGAGGTTGAGTTTGTGATCGATTTAGCGCTAAGAACGGCTCCAATATCGAAGGCACCGTATCGAATGGCTCCAGTAGAGATGAAGAATTAATGGTACAACTGCAAGAGTTACTGGACAAGAAATACATTCAACCGAGCGTATCGCCATGGGGAGCGCCAGTGTTATTTATAAAAAAGAATGACAGGACGATGCGGCTCTGCATTGACTATAGAGAACTAAATAAGGTCAAGATTAAGAATAGATATCCATTACCGAGAATCGACGACCTGTTTGATCAATTAAAAAGAGCGAGATACTTTTCAAAGATAGACTTGAGGAGTGGTTATCATCAGTTGAAGGTATGGCCAAAGGATGTTCCGAAGACAGCGTTTAGGACTTGATATGGTCATTACGAATTTCTGGTGATGTCATTCGATCTAACAAATGCTCCTGCAGCGTTTATGAACCTGATGAACATGGTGTTTAAACCATTTTTGGATAAATTCATGGTGGTGTTCATTGATGACATTTAGGTATACTCGAAAACGAAGGAAGAACATGAAGAGCATTTGAAGGTAGCGTTAGAGGAATTGAGAAGGGAAAAGTTGTATGCCAAGTTTTTGAAATGTGAATTTTGGATTGAGCGGGTATAATTTCTCGGACATGTGATTGATAAGGACGGAATTTCGGTAGATCCCACTAAGTCGAAGCTGTGATGAACTGGGATCAGCCGAAAATGTCATCGGAAGTAAGAAGTTTTCTTGGATTGGCAGGTTATTATAGAAGATTCATTCAGGACTTTTCCAAGATTGCAACTCCACTGACGAATTTGACTAGGAAAGCTTTGAAATTCGTTTGAACGGAGAAGTGTGAGGAAAGCTTTCAAGAACATAAGAAGAGGTTAAGTACTACACCTGTGTTATCTCTTCCTAATGACACAGAAAATTTTGTGGTTTATGGTGATGTGTCACATAAAGGACTTGGCTATGTGCTTATGCAAAACGGCAAGGTCATTGCGTATGCATCACGACAATTGAAGGACTATGAAAAGGGGTATCCGACCCATTACTTGGAGTTAGCTGCAGTGGTATTTGCGTTAAAAATCTGGAGACACTATCTCTATGGGGAGAAGTGTGAAATATATATAAACCACAAGAGTCTAAAATATAGTTTTACATAGAAGGACTTGAATATGCGCTAGAGAAGGTGGCTAGAGTTAATTAAGGACTATGATTGCGAAATTTTACCATCCGGGTAAAGCAAATGTGGTTGTCGACGCCTTAAGTAGAAAGGGTTGGGAGAAATTGATGATGTTGACCGCTCTGGAGGAGTTAATTTCAGTGATGGAGAAGCTGGATTTGGAAGTGAAGTATCCCATGGAGATTGATGAGAAGTTGTTCCAGATGCAAACTGGTACAACTTTACTGGATAAAGTTAAAGAGGCTCAACTTCAGGATGAAGAATATGAGAAGGTGAAAAAGAAGATATCTGAAGGAACCGAATCGAGATTCAAAATAGAAAGCGAGGGAATACTGAGATTTTAGAGCAGAATTTGGGTACCGTCAGTACCAAAGATTAAGGAAGATATTTTTAGCGAGGCTCATAACTCACGATATTCGATTCACCCTAGTAGTATAAAGATGTACCAAGATCTTCGACAACATTTCTGGTGGCCAAATTTGAAACGAGATATTGCAGAGTGTGTCGCCAAGTGTCTGACATGCCAGAAAGTGAAAGCAGAGCATTAGAGGCTGAGTGGGTTGCTATAACCTTTAGAAATCCCAGAATGGAAATGGGAACATATTACGATTGATTGAGTCGTAATTCTAGGGACAGAATCCTTTTAAAGGGGGAAAGATGTGACAAACGAGATTTTTGTAATTTAATTTGAATATTTATTGAATTAAATAAATATTTTTCGATAATTTAATTATTGGGTTAAATAATTAATTGATGAAGTTATGGAAGATTAATTTAATTATATGTGTTACATTGATTAAATTAATGTGGAGAATTTTATTTTTCAAAGTTTGTATTTAATTGAGCTTATTTGATTAAATGAATTATTTAATAAGCATAATGTTATTATAATTAATTTTATAATTAATTACAGATTTAATAATTTGACATAATTAATAACTAAGAATTTAATTATGTGACTATGTGAATTAATGAGAAAATATTCTATTTTATTTAATTAAATTAAATAAGATATTTGATTAATTTCTTAATTGAGTGTGACATTATTAAACTATATAATAAATAAGTTAATTAAAATAAATTAAAAAGAGATTATTAAGCTAGCCAAACAGGGCCTTAAGGGGAGTTGGCCAGTTAACCCACGAAGGGATTAACTGACCACAACAGCGTCAGTTTATGTATACGCATTCAGTCATTTGTTGAAAATCTGGAAAAACAAGTCCAGAGAAAGTTAGAGAGAAACAGAGAGTATTCAGAGAGAAAATTGATGGAAAGTGTGAATTGAAGAAGAAATAGAGAAGAATTTCATCTCCTACTAATCTACAAAAACTAGCAGGGTAATCTCTTCAACCCAAAATTTAATTTACATTCTTATATTTTGTGAAAAAACTATTTCAAAGTCCTCTGTAATTGAAGGGATTAATAATTGATGAGTATATGATGTTATATATGTTAGTATATGTTTACAATATGTTTATATCATATATTTAAGGGATTAGAGTTATTGATTTCATGTAAACATGTTATAATCAGAGTTTTTCCATTAAGGGGTGTTTTGAGTTCTCTATAAAACAAATATTGTACGATCAATGCATGAATTGATTATCTATGTGTATATTCATGATAATATATAATCATAACACGTTTTCTACCATCTATGTATGTTTTCAAACCATCAATTTCATATAAATATGTCGTAATTGGAGTTTTATAGTTTTACAGAGAAAAATATATGAATATGGCTTATAAGTATAAAATTTATGTTTAAATTGCATATTAATCGGTAAATTAAGGAATGATTTCGTTTATACATATAAAAACGAAAAGACCGAAACTTAAACGGACGGATTTGGTCAAAAAACGAGTTCGCAGTGGTTGATTTCATTAATAATATTAAAAATAGAGTTTTTCATAAGAACAATGAAATTATGTGATTTGATTCAAGTGATTGCATGAATTAAGTTGTTAAAATCATGTTAGAAAGGTTGGGTAATGATCATATATGAATTATAGTATCTGGGTATGCTTAAATTAATGTGTGAATAAGAAAATTGGAAGTTATGGCCATGTTCTGTATTTTTCACGAGAACATATGGTTGAACTTGTGTGAGATTTTTGGCCTAAATTGGCCTTGTTATGTGTTCATGAATCTGCAGAATCGAAGTCAGGTAACCCCACCCGTGGAGCATGTTACCAAACTAAATAAATCATACGTGAACGGCAAAAAAAAAATAAAAAAAATAAATAATTAAAATATTTATCAAATAAAATAAATATTTTAGTTGAAATATTTATGGAATAAATTAAATATTCGATGGAAATTATTATTAAAATATTTATCAAATAAAATAAATATTTTAGTTGAAATATTTATGGAATAAAATAAATATTCGATAGAAATTATTATTAAAATATTTATAAAATAAAATGAATATTTTAATTGAGATATTTATGGAATAAAATAAATATACGATAGAAATTATTATTAAAATATTTATCAAATAAAATAAATATTTTAGTTGAATTATTTATGGAATAAAATAAATATTTGATGGAATTATTATGAAATAATTTATTCGAGTGTAATAATAGAAAGGGAATGAAAATATTCTAATTTAATTAAGTAATTAAATTAGAAAGGTAATTATTTGTTAAATAAAGTGGAGTTTATATTAAATAATTAAGTGAAAATGTGACTAGTGGACAATATAATGAGAGAATTATAAAAATAAATTAAAAAATGTCTTGTGATCTTATAACTGCTATGTTTTGTAACTAGTTAAACCACGTTAAAAAAATGATGATGTCCATGAGATAATATGATGTTGTTTAAACTTAAGATTTGAGATTTCTGTCATGTATATGTGAATGATGGTAATGAGCAGAATTTAAACCAAGTTAACAAGTTATATTAAAAGAGGGAACTAAACTTATAAGATTATTATTAATGTAACTAATGAATGTCGTGAATACATATAGAATGTGTGTAGGACTTGTGGAGAACGAGAGTAGTAATCGTTTAGCCTACGCACGAGGCAAGTTCTCTAATCCTAACTTTATCTGAGCAAGTTCCTAAACCTTGTTTTTTTATATAAAGCAAGTTCCTTATTCTATCTTATTTATTATTGTTCAAGTCCAGATTTCATATTAGATGCTATCGTTCTTTAAAAGCATGATTCCTGTTATACAATACTTATTCGAATGTATACATCTTGAATTTTATTATTCAAATTGAATATCAATTATTGTTGAACCTTGTAAGACTAGCGAACCCTTATCGATTCGACTAGTCCATAGTTGATGAACTTTCTAAATTTTCAGAACCATTGTTGAGCTTATTCAAACCAAACTTCCTTTGGTGCGGACTCTAATGTCAAACTGAGATGAACAACCCTGTTATAGGGGATTAATTCTGCTTTAGCGTGTAGATATTGTGCATAGTATGGTACTAAAGGCTGGTCCGCTTAAGTACGAGAAGAAGAGTCCATAGTCTTATAACTGTTAAAGGTTTCAAGTATAAACACTTGACAACCTAGGACGTAGTTCAAGGTCTTATGGCCCTCAGAAGTTCTTTTGATTCTTGTTATTCATTCTTGATTCAAAAGGCAAGTTTTCTTATTTCAAAAGTCTTTGATTCATTCGCATGTTATTATTTTATTTTTATATTATTATACTTATGGGCAATCGTGCTCACTCTTGCGTAATAATAACATTGCAGTTAAGAAAGAAAGGTCAGACGAGCCTTCTACTAGCAAAGGCAAGGGCAAGGTTAATAAGTGATGAAGACTTGTTGTTTATTTGTTATGTTATGTTTCAGACTTATGTTTAAGTTGTGTAAGACTTAATATTTGTTTATGTTTCCGCGTTTGAGATTTAAGGTTAGTATGACCTAGGATTGATGTATTTATATTCAGATGTTGTAACTCCATAAGGAGAGGATTTATTTCTATCTATTTATGGTTTTTCGTTTATTATAGGTAGATAGATACATGATGTTTGAATAGTGAACACCAAATCCCGTGGGAATTGAAGTACCCGGATTTGGGGTTGTTGTGACGCCCCCAAAATAGGTATACATCACACATCTTGAGTCGCCAGATACATGGTACAAAATACAAATACAACTTAATTTTACAACTGTCGTGTAAAAATACAACAAAACATAGATGAGAGTTTTAACACGGATATCGTCTTCTAGACAATATCCACACTCAATGAAGTCCTCATTACAATTATTATCATACTATTTCACAGAATAGTGAGGACTACTAAAACAACCATCCGGACCATCAATCCGTTTCCCGAGCTCGTCCGGCTATATTCTCATTTCACGAAGAGAACGGTGAAAGAAAGGGTGAGCTCAACTAGCCCAAGATGAAATATTATGACTAAGATAATGCGAGAATAAATTATCCTTAGCCTTTAAATGATGTTAAAGCGATAGAATACATGATAAACAACAAGGTTAACTACAATGAATAAGTAATCCATTTAGAAGAGTCGAGTAGAGCGTGATATCTACTATCTTCTATGATTTAAAAAGTTTTTCATCAACTTTATCCTGTAATACCCATCAAGCAGTTCTTTGTTATACCCAAGATAAAAAGAACTTTCATCACTGTCTTCACCTAAACCACCAAAGATTATAGTTAAATTCACAATTCATATTTATAATCATGTAAATCAACGGTTTCTCCTTAACACAAAGGCTTAATAGAGCGCGTTTACTAAATATCCTTACCCCAAAGGCTAAAGATATTCAAATGTAATAACAATGATCATACCAATCGATTTATGCGCCTTTTGCACTACGGGCCAAAGATATTCAACTATAAAACCAATGGTCATGATTATACCAATTAATTATCTGTCGGTGCACTACTGACCAAAGACATTTAATTTGTTAACTAAATGGTCATGATCACGCGATCACATCATCGAATTATCCATGCACTATGGGCCAAGGATATTTGTTATTATCACCGATGGTTATGATCATGTCATACACTGTCCATCTTTGCACGTAAGCGAAGATATACAACTATAAAACCAATAATCATGAGTCCATCTTTGCGCGTAAGCGAAAATATACAACTGTAAAACCAATAATCAACAGTCCATCTATGCACGTAAGCCAAATATGACTTTCATCACAATATAAGCATGAGGATGATGACAATGATATAAACATTAATCAAACGAAATCAAGGTAAAATTTTAAAGACTTTAAATTTATCCGAGTTTAAAAATATCAAATTATCGACATAATCTTTGCTTTGTGGAGTAAAATTCAAGAATAATATTCACGTACCAAAAATAATTTGGACAGAAAAGAAATATATTTTTCAGGTAAATAGTACCCCATGAATAGTAACTCGTGAATAGTAACTCGTGAATAGTAACTCGTGAATAGTAACTCATGAATAGTAACTCGTAAATAGTAACTCATGAATAGTAACTCGTAAATAGTACTCCGTATTCGTATATAGTATCGTATACATAAATAATGTCATATACGCAAATAGTATCATATACATAATAGTGTCGTATACGTGAATAGTGTTGTATACGTGAATAGTAACTCCAGCACAAAAAGATAAAGTTTCACAATAAAATACATATCAATAATTATAACACCTTAATCCAAATGTTATAAATCACTTAATAATATCATTATCTAATATTATTAATATTATCATAATATTTTAATCATTTTGTAAACTTATAAATAATTTATTTTAATTGTTTACACTTTACTAATTAATGCATTTAATCATCCTAAAATGCCAAACTCATAAGATTTCATAACCAATAACCAAAACTCTCATCAAAAAAAATGCATATACCTTATATAGGATTCTCAAGCCATAAAATCCTATTTTCTAATTTTTTTACTTCACATAACATATTTAATTCATTTACTCATAACTAGTCCATTTTCATAAAAATACCAAATCGGTACAAAAAATTTTTTTTTTTCGAATTTTAGCGAGAATATAGTCCCATATTGAACATATATTTTTCTCGAAATTTTTAAAATTCATTTACTATTTTTCATATATTTTAAAATTGCGAATATTTAGACATTTATCATAAACTGTAATTTTGTCCAAAAATTCCGAAATTTACAGGGTATATTCCTGTGATATATATGTACTCTTAATAAAAATTTTACCAATTTTAGAATTAACCACAAGGAGTTATAAGGGTTTACTTTTAAAATAGTTTTTTCCCATAAAATTCATAACTCCTAATCTATACATCCAAAAATCGCCATTTTTGGACACAATCTAGAAAACTCAACAAATTATCATTTCAAATTTTTTCAGATTGAGGATCGGAAAAATTACAAAACTGCCCCTGGCAGAAACCTCTTACTTACAACGGTTGAACGAAAATAATATTCATTACTAATATTGAACGAAAATAATATTCCTTACGAATATTAAACGAATATAATGAATATTGAACGATAATAATATTCATTCGAATACGAAAAATAATATCTCTTTAGAATATAAAATAAATAATACCCCTTACCTCAAAAGAAGACTATATACTGGAGTAGTGAAGTAGCAGACTTCGCTTCTTTTTTCTCTCTATAGCTTCTCTCTCTATAGCTTCTATCTTTATAATTGCTCTTGTGAGACTTAGTGAATTGGTGAAAAATAATGAAGGAATGAGTTTCTATTTATAGGAAAATATAGTTTCCATAATTGCACATTTTGGGGCTCGAAATATTACAGTATAATACCTTCATCTTTTCTTTCATTTTTAATTTAGTCATGCAAGTATTATCAAACTTGCACCACCTCCCCTAATAGTAAATCATGTGATTCAATAGTAAATCATGTGACTCAATAGTTCTAAACATGTGAAAAACTTAATTATAGTATAGTACCTTCATCTATACCTCCATTTTTAACTTAGTCATGCAAGTATTATCAATCTTGCACCAACTCCTAATAATAGTAAATCATGTGAATCAATAGTACACACATGTGAACACATAATTATAAGCATGTGAATTAATAGCAATTAATTTCTCATTTATCCGGTTAATTAACCGATTGGTCAATATAACCTCCAGACATCAATTATTATCGAAATAAATGTCGATTTTCACTAACACTAATAATTCTCACACAATGGAACTATCAATTTCATCTTTAATCAACACGAACTTATTCATCATTAATATTATAATTCACGATATTTAACAACGAGGTCATTTCCGAGGAAAGGGGGCTTTCAGATAAGGATTTCTCCCTATTGGTAGCCATGATTAGATGACTAACCTCTCCTTGGCTTGAGAACTTCTAGACATTGTCGATATTGTAAATAATAATATGAATAACTTTGTCATCTCAATTATTGATTTAATAATATAAAATATTGTGACAATAATTGAATAAAAAATGAGTGACTTCTCACGTAAGCATCAATAATCAAAGATCTTTGTACAATGATAATCTGAGTGTGCTCTTATGCAACCACTTGTATTACTATACTTTTATATCACCGATTATTTTATAATGACTTGTTTACTTTGAAAATTTTTCACATATCACCCATAACTTTAACCTTTTATCAATTTAACCATTTACTAAATAGAATAATTATAAGAAAATTGAATACTTTCATTTCATAAAATTCGGGGTCTCACAATCTCCCCTCCTTATGAAATATCGCCCTCAAAATTTACATACCTGGTAGTTCGAAGAGATGAGAATACCTTGCTTTCTTTTCGGATTGTACCTTCCCTGTTATTTCCTCTCTATCATGATTTTTCCATTTCTCATCCACTGTATTTCAGATATCATTCTAGAATATAGTTTCAAAATAAGGGTTAATTGACATATCACATATTATCCCTATACTCTGACCGGCCAATTAAATACCAAATGAACTTAGGTAGGTCATACTAGCAAAGGAATTCCTCGTCTCTCCCCTCCTAGTTCTTGTATCACATCTCTGCCAGGGATCATATCCCTAAGCTCTGATACCAACTGTGACACCCCCAAAACAGGTATACATCACCCATCTTGAGTCGCCAGATACATGGTACAAAATACAAATATAACTTAATTTTACAACTGTCGTGTAAAAATACAACAAAACATAGATGAGAGTTTTAACACGGATATCGTCTTCTAGACAATATCCACACTCAATGAAGTCCTCATTACAATTATTATCATACTATTTCACAGAATAGTGAGGACTACTAAAACAACCATCTGGACCATCAATTCGTTCCCCGACTCGTCCCAGCTATATTCTCATTTCAGAGAGAGAAAGTGAAAGAAAGAAAGGGTGAGCTCAACTAGCCCAGTAAGAAATATTATGACTAAGATAATGCAGAATAAATTATCCTTAGCCTTTAACAGTGTTAAACTGATAGAATACAATAGACAACAAGGTTAACTACAGCGGAATAAGTAATCCATTAGAAGAGTCAAGTAGAGCATGATATCTACTATCTTCTATGATTTAAAAAGTTTTTCATCAACTTTATCCCTGTAATACCCATCAACAGTTCTTTGTTATACCCAAGATAAAAAGAACTTTCATCACCTGTCTTCACCTAAACCACCAAAGATTATAGTTAAATTCACAATTCATATTTATAATCATGTAAATCAACAGTTTCTCCTTAACACAAAGGCTTAATAGAACGTTTACTAAATATCCTTACCCCAAAGGCTAAAGATATTCAAATGTAATAACAATGATCATACCAATCAGTTGTCTGCCTTTGCACTACAGGCCAAAGATATTCAACTATAAAACCAATGGTCATGATTATACCAATTAATTATGCATCGATTACTACTACGGCCGAAGACATTTAGCTGTTAACTAATGGTCATGATGATCCGCCGATCACATCATCGAATTATCCATGCACTATGGGCGAGGATATTCGTTATTATCACCGATGGTTATGATCATATCATACACTGTCCATCTTTGCACGTAAGCGAAGATATCAACTATAAAACCAATAATCAACAGTCCATCTTTGCACGTAAGCCAAAAATATACAACTTTGTAAAACCAATAATCAACAATCCATCTATGCGCGTAAAGCAAATATGACTTTCATCACAATATAAGCATGAGGATGATGACAATGATATAAACATTAATCAAGCGAAATCAAGGATCAAGGAAATATTAAAGACTTTAAATTTATCCGAATTTAAAAATATCAAATTATCAACATGATCTTTGCTTTGTGGAGTAAAATTAAAGAATAATATTCAAGTACCAAAAATAATTTGGATGAGAAAAGAAATATATTTTTGGGTAAATAGTACCCATGAATAGTAACTTCGTGAATAGTAACTCGTGAATAGTAACTCATGAATAGTAATAGTAAATAAGTAAATAATACTTTCGATATCGTAATACATAGTACCATATACATAAATAATAATCATATATACATAAAATAGTGCCATATACATGAATAATGTAGCATACGTGAATAAGTAACCCAAACATAAAAGATAAAGTTTCACAATAAAATCCATATCAATATTTATAACACCTTAATTCAAATGTTATAAATCACTTAATAATCTCATAATCTAATATTATTAATATTACCATAATATTTTAATCATTTTGTAAACTTATAAACAATTTATTTTAATTGTTTACACTTTACTAATTAATGCATTTAATCATCCTAAAATGCCAAACTCATAAGATTTCATCACCAATAACCAAAACTCTCATCAAAAATCTGCATATACCTTATATAGGATTCTCAAGCCATAAAATCCTATTTTCTAATTTTTTTACTGCACATAACATATTTAATTCATTTACTCATAACTAGTCCATTTTCATAAAAAATACCAAATCAGTACAAACAAATTTTCTTTTCTGGGATTTTGCAAAATATAGTCCCATATTGAACATATATTTTTCTCAGAATTTTTAAAATTCATTTACTATTTTTCATATGGCCAAAACTGCCGAATATTTAGATATTTATCATAAACTGTACTTTTGTCCAAAAATTCCAAAATTTACAGGGTATACTCCTGTGATATATATGTACTCCTAATAAAAATTTCACCAACTTTGGAGTTAACCACAAGGAGTTATAAGGGTTTACTTTTAAAATAGTTTTTTCCCATAAAATTCATAACTCCTAATCTATACATCCAAAAATCGCCATTTTTGGACACAATCTAGAAAACTCATCAAATTATCATTTCAAATTTTTCCGAATTTTTGAGGGTCGGGAAAAATTATGAAGCGCTTACGCGCGAAACCCCTTACTTACAACGGTTGAGCGAAAATAATATTCCTTACGAATATTGAACGAAAATAATATTCCTTACGAATATTAAACGAATATAATGAATATTGAACGATAATAATATTCATACGAATACGAAAAATAATATCTCTTTAGAATATAAAATAAATAATACCCCTTACCTCAAAAGAAGACTATATACTGGAGTAGTGAAGTAGCAGACTTCGCTTCTTCTTTCTCTCTATAGCTTCTCTCTCTATAGCTTCTATCTCTATAATTGCTCTTGTGAGACTTAGTGAATTGGTGAAAAATAATGAAGGAATGCACTTCTATTTATAGGAAAATATAATTTTCATAATTGCACATTTTGGGGCTCGAAATATTACAGTATAATACCTTCATCTTTTCCTTCATTTTTAATTTAGTCATGCAAGTATTATGAAACTTGCACCACATCCCCTAATAGTAAATCATGTGAATCAATAGTAAATCATGTGACTCAATAGTTCTAAACATGTGAAAAAATTAATTATAGTATAGTACCTTCATCTATACCTCCATTTTTAACTTAGTCATGCAAGTATTATCAAACTTGCACCAACTCCCCTAATAGTAAATCATGTGAATCAATAGTACACACATGTGAACACATAGTTATAAGCATGTGAATTAATAGCAATTAATTTCTCATTTATCCGGTTAATTACCCGATTGGTCAATATAACCTCTAGACATCAATTATTATCGAAATAAATGTCGATTTCCACTAACACTAATAATTCCCACACAATGGAACTATCAATTTTATCTTTAATCAACACGAACTTATTCATCTTTAATATTATAATTCATACTATTTAACAACCAGGTCATTCCCAGGAAAGAGGGGGCTTTCCGATAAGGATTTCTCCCTATTGGCGCACAATTAGATGACCTAACCTCTCCTTGACAGAACTTCTAGACATTGTCAATATTGTAAATAATAATATGAATAACTGTGTCATCTAAATTATTAATTTAATAATATAAAATATTGTGACAATAATTGAATAAAACTGAGTGACTTCTCACGTAAGCATTAATAATCAAAGATACTGTACAATGTCGTGTGCTACTATGCAACCACGCGTACTACTATACTTTTATCACCGATTATTTTATGACAACTTGTTTACTTTGAAAAATTTTCATTTATCACCCTTAACTTTATCCTTTTATCAATTTAACCATTTACTAAATAGAATAATTATAAGAAAATTGAATACTTTCATTTTATAAAATTCGGGGTCTCACAGTTGTCACAGTTATAATTCTAGTATTGTATATTTCTATGAATTATGAATCCATAGAATCGAAAACGGTCTAATTTGGATGTGCATAACTCAAGTTATGAAGATTAGAAGGAGAAAAAGTTCAAAAATCGCGAGAAAAGTAAACTATAGAATCTGGCTCTGCTAACGGGCGCAGTTGCACTGTGCCCTAGGTCTTTTGGGGCGCAGCTGCATTGTGCCCTAAGTCTTTTGGGGTGCAGTTGCCCTCTAGGTCGCAATTGCCCTCTAGGGCGCAGCTGCGCTCTAGGTGTGTCAGGTGTGACTGTTTTGACCTCTTATAGAAAATAGCCATAACCTTTTCATACGAACTCCGATTGAAGAGATTTAAGATGATCCGCAATGAGAAAGAATAGACCTACAACTTTCATTCTTTAAGTGTTTCGATTTAAGGTCAGAAAAAGGGGTCAAAATGGCCATCTTTGAGATTATTGTGTTTTCGGTGGCAATCGGATGGCGTCGGGCATACACGTATGCAAGTGTAGTGCTTCTGATGATAAAAGATGTTGTTCTAATTTATAAAACATGAATTTTAGTAAATATAATGATGCTTAACATTAATAAATGATGTATTAGATAAGTTGTATAAGCATACAAAGCATACACAAGAGAGAAAAATTGGGCGTGTGACGAATAAACATCAAAACGTCGTGACAAGTTTTAATGAACGTAAAAAGTATTTTACGTCAAATGAAATGAATATTATAAGTTATGAAATTGGGTTAATATAAAACCAATAAGTAGTCCTAGCAAGACTTAAACACTTAAATGAACTTCAAGTATGAAATATAGTGAGATATAAGTCGAAAGTTAATACAATCAAATTGAACATTGTGTATTAATAATAGGAAGGATTATGAGATATAGATTAAAGTTTACATTAAAACTATTATGCATTGCTATGTGACTAATAGTTTATGTGCATGATTATATAATTGCGTAGGGCACGTGAAGTGCAAATAGCTGTAAGCTGTTAAACTATTATTGGTAAACAACGATCAAGGCAAGTCTTTCAGTTCCTATTTGCTATGTTAACTTGACGATGAACTATTTTAAATCTTTATTGCAAAGAGCATGATGTGTTATATATATGTTGAAAGTATGAAACGTTAAAGTCAATTTATGACTACGTTGATTGAGTAATGAATGTTGATTGAGTAAGGAACTCAATCTTTATACGTGTTATATGAACTGCAGCATGTATGTTATGTTAGTCCAATGTTTATGAGATGTATGCTAACCATGTTATTATGTGCTACGTGATGCATGAAAACTGTTAGATTTGTTGGGCTGTCGAGCTCAACCTTGCAAATAAACATTTTTGCAGGTTAAAGATTGAAGGTAACACTATGTGCTACTTGAATGACGTGGATCAAAAATAATACACGAAGAGTAATATTTTAGCTAAAGATTGTTATTTCTTTAAACCATGATTAAGGTTCATGAGATGTACTCAATGTTTTATGATGTATATTTTATATTGAGTTGTAAAGTTAAAGTTTGAGTTGTCCGATGTATAAAGGATGTCAATTTGATATGTAAGTATATATATATTAACTCTAATAGAGTGAATCATAGATTATATATGATCAAAGACATGTAGATGATAAAGGTTTTGATTCAGGGAATTAAAGTAAGAAGATAGAAAAGTTTAAATTATTTCACATTTTATTAAGTTTAACATCGAATAATGATGTAAAATCAGAAGTTTGACGTATTATTAACGACCGAAGTTGATAATTGAATTGTGTGAATTTTGGGGTCGTTATAGAAATCATTGCACAAAGTAATGTCAGTAGAACCAAAAATAATATCATCAACATATATTTGAATTACAAGAATATCATAATCCTTATTTTTAGTAAATAAGGTAGTATTAACAATACCCCTTTTCAAACCACTTTTTAGTAAAAATTTACTTAGTCGTTCATACCATACTCTAGGGGCCTGTTTTAAACCATATAGGGCTTTATGCAATTTATAGACATGTTCAGGATGATTAAAATCTGCAAAACTAGAAGGTTGTTTAATATAAATTTCCTCTTCTATTACACCATTTAAGAAAGCAGATTTGACATCCATTTGAAACAACTTAAAATTTTTATGACATACAAATGCTAATAACATATAGCTAGATTCAATTCTAGCAACAAGAGCATATGTTTCATCATAGTCAATACCTTCAAGTTGATTATATCCTTGTGCAACTAATCTTGCCTTATTACGTACAATAGTTCCACTTTCATCTAATTTATTACAAAACACCCATCGAGTTCCAGTAATTGAGATATCATCGGGTTGTGGAACTAATTCCCATACTTTATTTCTAGTAAATTGTTCAAGTTCATCTTGCATAGCCATTATCCAGTCTTCATCAAGTAAGGCATCTTTTATACTTTTAGGTTCAATTTGTGATAAGAAAGATAAGTGACCAGCCAAATTATGTGCTTGTAATCTAGTAATAACTCCTTTATCAATATTACCAATCACATTTTCTATAGGATGATTTTTAATTATATGAGACTCCTTGGGTAAATCATTTAACTGAGGGTTTGGGTTTTCAAGAGGATTTTTATCATTGGGTGGAGATGCATTATCTAGTTTTGGTTCTTCCATATTTCTGAGAATATCTTCGTTGACAACATCACTGTCAACTAACTCCTTATATTTTGGAGGAGGCTGAGTTTCATCAAAAGTTACATTCATTGACTCTTACACAAATAGACTTCTTTTGTTAAAAACTCTGTATGCTTTACTATTAAGAGAGTATCCAAGGAATATTCATTCATCAAATTTGGGATCAAATTTCAATAAATCATGTCCTTTGGTGTTTAGAATAAAACATTTTCTCCCAAAATATGAAAATAGTTTATTTTTGGAGTTCTTTTATAGTAAAGCTCATAGGAAGTTTTGAGAAAATAGGTCTTAATAAAACTCTGTTTGAAATGTAACAGGATGTTGCCACAACTTCAGCCCAAAAATATTTTGGAAGACGATATTCATTTAACATAGTATTAGCCATTTTTTGCAAAGTTTGATTTTTCCTTTTAACTACACCATTTAATTGTGGTGTATAAGGAGCAAAGAAGTAATGACTTATACCATTCTCATCACAAAATATAATAAAATCAAAATTGTCAAATTCTCTTCCGTGATCAGATTGAATATAGATAATAGAATTTCCTTGTTGATTCTGAATTTTCTTACACAGGGTAGAAAAGAGTTAATAGCCTCATTTTTAAATTTAAGAAAATCAACCCATGTAAATCGTGAATACTCATCAATTAAAACTAG